>JAEMOT010003718.1:3320-49490 GCA_019297695.1 Apostasia ramifera
GCCTTGTATCGGCTTGGCCCGGCTTACGGCTTCCCAGGTTATCAGCTATTTCTGAGAAGAGGCTCATCACGCCAGTCTCTCCTCTGGTCAACAAAAGACCCAACCTACGTTTCAGAAAGATTTATAGATCACTGCGGTACACGTGGCAACCAGGCACGCACATCAATGCGCTTCATGACTATCGGGGGGACATGTTGCAATTGGATTCGCGCCTTTTCATCTGGACCGTCCACGTGGTTGCTCACGTGGTCTCCACGTGAGCAAGGCATCCGAGCCGAACAGAAGAAGTCTCATCCCGAACAGCAGACGCCGAAAGGTTATCACCTCGAAAAACAAGGACCCGACGTGACATCTGACCGTTGGGGGATTGTACTTCTCTGAGGGAGGCGCGGTTTTCCCGCCGACGGACCGTAACCGCTGACACGCCGTACAACATGAGTCACATACTAGCCGTCCGCAGGCATTAATTGAACTGTCACTAGAGCTGTAGATTGTTCGGCTGAAAGTGACTAGACATCACAGGCCCAGGATATATATATACTTCCTGTACACAGCCTCTATAGGGGCGGAAGATCCAAAAACAAAAACCTCTTTGAATACTCTGTAACCCAACCAAAGATTTCTGGTAACATTTCAAGCCTCCTCGAAAAGGAGCCGTGGTTTTTCCGCCAGTCGGTTTTCCATGTAAAAACTCTTTGATTGTTTCCCGTCTTAACACAGATATAATGGATACAATAACAAAAACCTATCTCAATTAAACCATCCTACACATCTCGAGGCGACAACTTCTCATTTAACAACCACATATTGAGGTTGAAAGTTTCATCATCATTGTCTTGAATAGAAAATTAATATGAAAGGGGAAAGAAAACAACCAAGAATGGAGAAAATAAAAGTGATGGCAATTACCTGAATTGAAGTTCACATTAAAAGCTGGAGAAATGGCATGATTGAAAGTCTTGAAAGCATATCTTACCAGGTGAGATTCTCCATTAAGCCAACATCATCTCTCTCGTCGCAATCATAGATACCAGATAATGGGGATGATATACGATAGAGAGAATCGCAAACCCTAATTTACCCTTATAGCAAGCCATCCTTACTCCTCCATCCTTCCTCCGTCATCTGAAAGACGAGACCTGCATGGGATCGCACGTCTGGATCCTATCGTTTCATTTTAAGCTTCACCTCATGAAAGGCAGTTTGTAAATGATCTATGCTAAATCTAAACCAGATCAAAGAACAGAACACCTAATAGATATGAAAGTTTCCTAATATGAGATGGCAAATATAGTAACAAATAGAAAATCTTAGCTACTAAATAGGACGAAATATGGTATGAGAATTACCATTTTTCTGTTTTCCTATTAATGAATCACTAAATATCAATGCCCTTTATTTTTATGATAAATTACTGCCAACGTGTCAATGTGAAATGAAATTACAACCCATATGTTCAATGAAATTTTCTCATTATAATACAAGACTTCTTAGGTGAACAATTCAGCTTGAGTTGTCTTGCTTTCTTAAACAATTCATATTTGACCTTAGAGCAGCACTCATCTAAGGTGATTTTGGAGACATTTTTTTCACCTAAATTCTTACCTCAGTACTTTCATCCACTTTTATAATTTGACATTTGCGATATAATGGGGTAGAAAATTACAGTAGACAGGACATAACAGAGAATAATCATGTACCAACCTAATCAAACTATTTCACTTCTTAAATACCACATTTCAAAACAAAAAACAAAAATCATAGTTCTTAAATCAATTTTATATTTTTAAACTGTTTATATTCATAAATTTTTCTAGAATGTTTCCAAATAGAGCCTTTAAACTGTATCAAGCATTTATGGTCCACTAATGGTGTTAAGGTTCATCATTTTTGAAAGACTATAAAGTCATCTGTTTTCAGAAGTATGAAATAAACAAAGATTATGAGGGTCAAGTTTAGTTTCAATTAAGTGATACAAATTTTCCGTTTGATTTAAAAAAAAACACTATAACATAATTATTTCACAAAAAATAATTCAGAAATCTAACACCCTGTAGATGTAGATATGATGCTGACAGTATAAGTTAGATTTATCAGTAAAATCATTAACAACATGAATATATGCATGCACACACTTGTACACACTTGTACACATTCCACTAGTAATAAAACATAACAGGTTTACTTTTTAAGTCAGCCGGAACTTGGACTCATTGTTCATTAGATATCTTGTTGGCTCAAACAAAACTCAAATCAATAACAAAAAACTTAAGGTAAACCTGCACAAACTCAGCTCAATATCTTCCCCAACCTAAAACACAAAACAGAAAACCAAAAAGAAAACAAAAAGCTGAAAATAAAAAAGCATCAGTTCAAATAAAATATGAAGGCAACATATAATGTAAAACTAAGCAAATTCTATAATACTAAACCTTAGCTTCTCTCTGCTGGTAGCTGAAGCAGCTCGCGAATACCTTCGCACACCTGTGAGTTGAAGAATAGTTAATCAAACTGAAATTCAAGAGGATTGGTTGTTACAGGAAATTTTATTAGGTTCGGCCGGCCTAACTTCGGCCAATGGTGGGGAGACACATCAGCAATGGGCTCCACCCAGTCCTAACGTGGTGGCCCCTAACTAGCTGGCCGAACCAAATAATTGCTTCTTTTACAGAGCTATTTGTAGCCAATAGTTGGTTCAAGGATCAAGGTCAGATTTAAATATTTAATCCAAGCAAAAATAAATATAGTGTAGCATCCCCTCAGTTTCATTTAATTTGATCTGATCTCAAGGTTATAACTGTGATTTGTGCTTGAATAGTAACAAAACCAAGACCAACTGAAAGAACTGTCTAATAACCAAAGGGATATTAATTAGTGCAACATTGTCATCATAAAATTTGATAAAATGTTAACAAATAATAACTTTTTAAGAATTCAGAGACAGTGAGACTATAAGAGCATGAATATCTAAATGTAATCAATGATAGAGGTAATCAATGGTCAACAAAAATGTAGTATACAATTGTTAAACTGGCAGAGCTAGCAACTGTTGTCGAAAAAACTCGCAGAAATTATTAGTTGATTAATTCTGATGGAAATCAACTCGATCAATGCAGAATTAATCACATCAAGATTAACTCCTACATAATATGTCATGAATAGTGTATGCAAGGAATTAGGTAGCTACACATAAGAATATATGTAAAGTTAACTAAAGTTAACTAAGGGGACGTTTGGCTCAATGTTATCTTGATATTATGTCATGTTATCTAGAGAAAGTAATTGTTTGGTTTAATGACATCTATAAAGAATCTTCTATTAGATTATAAAATTATTAGTTAAAATATGACATCTAGATGTCATGACATCTAAATTACATAACACCATACCAAGATAACATCAAACCAAACGCCTCCTAAATTTTATATAGAGAGAGAATATCTAATATGCAAGGTTGATTAATATGCTTGAATTAACTGGAAAAAAAAAAACCGAAAGAAAATCAATACGTCTCATGGACTATGGTACAGACTTGAAATTTCAAAAAACATTAGGTTAAACTAATTCCCTTGAACTTTACTAGATGCCGACCCAACAAATAGGTCAAGGGTTTAGATAATTCAAGCTTAATCATTCTTAAACTATTTTTTTAGTTTTCTAGTTTTTGGTGAAACAACTGGAACATTTTCAGAAACCAATGGAAGCTCCAAAAATAAACTTGTAGATGCCTTTGTTTCAATGTTAGTGTGATATTATGTCATCTTATTTGAAAAAAAAATAATTATTTAGTTCGATGATATATTTAGATAATATTGCAAAAAATTACAAGATTGACACTCTAAAATGGCATCTAAAGGTACACTCGATTTTCGATGACAGTTAGACGTCATCAAAATTGTAATAAAAGGAAGTGAGGTTGGCTTGATTTCCTAATCTGATCTTTTAATATAATGACACTGAATTAATCAAACAATAATTTGGAGATGACATACACATCTAGATGATATGAACATCTAGATGATATGAACATCTAGATAGCATTAAACCACACGCCCCAATAGTAACAATTCAATAGTACACTATCAGTGTATGTCAATACCAAGAGTAAGATTACAGTAGGAAATATTTAAAGAACTTGCTTGGTGAGTTAATGGATAATGGAAAATTTAAATTACTGCATAAGCATACCAGTTTGATCTGGGTTTTGATCGTGGCAATTAGGTGGGTATATTCCTCTATTTGCCTGCAAAAATTGTGTGAAAGAGAGTTATTACATGAGTAAACAACAGGAGTCAAGACTGGCTGATAGTGAAGATAAACATAAAAAAAGAGAAGACAATAAAGAACATGCCCTTAAAACTTAGCTTTCTCTATAAACTTACACTTTTGCTTCCAACCAAACCCTTCCTCTTCTGTGCAAATTAATGTAAGTTAGACAAAGTGATAAATTGGGATATTGTTACTCCAAAGCTTTATATTGAATTAAGGGGACATTTAGCTCGATGTTATGTTGATGTTATATCTTATTATCTAAATTTCACATCTATATATCATCTTTTAAGTAATAACTCTATAATTTTTAGAAAGTTATCTAAACATGTAAAACCAAACTATTATTTTATCTATATAACATGACATAACATCAAGATAACATTGAATCAAACGCCCTCTAAATTAAATACACTTTTACTTCACCCTGTAGCAGCCCAAAGCTAAATTTTGATTGTCAAGTATTTTTTAGATGTCTTCACATAAATTGGTATTTATCTCTAAAACACCAAAAAAATTATATTTTACTTGCCACCCATAAAATTCGAATACAACGTAAATGCATCCTCATTTGGTGTCTCCAATACCTCATAACCCTAGCCCTCTCTTCTAAAGCCATTTTTTTCTCCTCTTTTTCTTCGACTTTCCTTCCTCAGACTTCCCCATCCCTCATTATTTCTTCTTTTCTCTCTTCAGCTTCCCTCATTCCAACTTCTCCCTCCCTCCCTTTTCCCTCCCTCCCTTTTCCCTCCCTCCCTTTCTCTTCTCTCTCTAACTTCCCTCCCATAGACTTCTCCGTCAAAACCCTGCCCCATCCTTTCTCTATCTTCTATCTCTACTCTCCCTTCCCTCCCTCTGAAACCTTCCCTAGTAGGGACACGGATCAGACAATTTGACGACCTACATGACATCCAATAGCTCAATTCAAATTAACTAAAGCTAATTAGAAATTTTCATATTAGTTGCAGCCAGATTTGATTTAAGTTGATTTGGTGTGAGAAACTATCAGAGCTAATTTGGAAAGATTTGAAGACCACCAAATTTGGAACTAATCTTATTTTATTATACTAAAATTAGTTCTATATGTGCTTTAGGTTTATTTTGTATTTTTATTTTTAGAATTTTATAATTAAAATCTTATTATACGATCTCTAAATATAGATGTCGTCTTGCATTGTAATGAAACCTATACTGATGAATAAAATTTAGCTATGCGTATAAATTATTCAATCATGGTAAAGGGAAGGGTATGGATTAACCTTAAGTGAAAATCCTTCAAGTAGCCTAATTATCTGATTTTAAAAAAAAAAATCACTTTACCTTCACCTCTCTCGTTCTGTTCGTCTCTTTCACCTCCATGTATGCGTCAATGCGATCTCACCTGCATGTGCTATGCTCGTGCAAGCCAGACCACTATGGCCGCTTCGCACCCATCACAAGCCCGACCCCTCTAGTCACACCGCCGCCTCCCAGCAGCAACCCACCCACACGGACAAAGCGTGCACCAACGAGACAATGCTAACCCCACACACCTGTGTACATCCAGCATGGCTGCGCGCAAATAGTGCCAGCCAACGTGCTCGCAGGAGCAACGTTCATTCACGCATGCACTTGCCCTTTCTGGGGCCAATTTTACTGTCCAGCTCAGTTAACCTCGTAGTCCTACTCAACAGATCTTGTCGTTCTGCTCGACCCTAGTCGCCTGCATATCCCAAACCAATCGGACCCGTGAGTTCCGTCTAGAGCACACAACATTAGAGTCGTCAGTCATCACTCAACAGTCGCGTTGTCTGCCTACATCGCAACAAAACTCATGGCGACTTGTTGAAATTCAAATTGTTCTAGCAAAAGTATAATTTAATTGAAATAACTAGTTATTTAATTTTGCTAATTATAAAATTAAAAAAATTATTATTCATTCCGGTCCCGCATCACTCCCTCCATCAAAAACCCAACCCATCCTTTCTCTCTCTTTCATCTTCCTTTCCCTCTCCTCAATACCCTTCCTCTCTCTCCATCCCATTCCTCTCTCCCTCCATCAAAACCCTGCCCCCATCCTTTATATATTAATTTTTAGTTGTTTTATAGGTAAATACCAAGTTTTGTTGTGGCACGTAGGAAAATCTTCCGAGGCAAAATCATTAAGTTGACTATCATGATTCTAAAAAGTCTACAAATAACTCTTGTAAAACAAGCAAAATATGACAAAAAGCAATGACATAGCCAAAAAATGCAAAGACAGCCAAAAGAGCATATATACTTGGCCAATCTTGCTTCTCTCACTAAAATAAACTCCAGGGCTTCTGACCAAGTAAACTCGACATGAAACCCCATCCCAATATCTACAAAAATGTGGCGTGTATCAGGCCTGCATATGTAAACAATAAATCAATACAAGCAAAAGGAGCACAAAGAACACAAGCAAAGAACCTCACAAAGAAATAATGGAGATGATGTAGGACAGAAAGTAGATGAAATATGAAAATAGAGATTAACAATTAAATTGCATATTATATAAAATAAAAAAATACTTATTTTCTAAAGATCAAATTATATGATAATCATGAAAATATGAAATCCCGCTAATTAAACTAATTTAAAATTCAAATTCAAGCAGCTTGATGGAACATTGGAGAAGTTATCAGATTACAGAAGGGCAAGCCAATTTAAAATTTAATAAGACAAGATTTGGTTTTCTCAAAATCAAAATCTAGGATTAATTAACTCTAAATGAAAATTTAGATCTCTCAATTAATGCCAAAAAGAACAATCCAGAATAATAATAATTTCAATCGAAATCAATAACTCAGCATAAATTGAGGATCAGTTATGAAATATAGCTAGATCAGACAGTCAAGTAGCTTGGATTCATAATGATGTTGAACAAAACTCTTTAGTGAAATCTGAGTATCTGACCAAGGAAATTCCATGGACTTCAACAGGGATGTACTCCTATGACGGCCTGATGATACAATTGGGCATAGTTCGTGCATCTAAAGGAAGATGCAATGGTAGGTGCAGGAATCAATGAGACTGAGCTTCACAGAAATACAGTGACAGAACACAAAGGCTGATGAAGGAATCCCCAAAGGAATCATTAGTAAAAGAGCCGACTTAGATATAGTTTAACTGTTTACACATGGAATCCTGACTCCATCCCAACCATCTGTGGCGCAGGGGCTACTCTCTAACCAAGCTTTTGCAGGATGAGCCTATGCCCTGGAGCTTGACACTATTCCATATCCTTGAGAACGTGAGCAACCCCGGATGCCTTAACCTTAGGTGCACATAGCACCAAATGATCTTGAGCGCCAACAACTTGCACTCAAATTAAAGAGAATTTTATGTTTTTACTGGGTGAAAGCTAGGGTTGCACAGTACAGTGCTTGGGGTTGCAACCTAGGGCTATACATTGAGCCCACATTCAAGAAGACTGACCCAATGCGTGTCACCATCGAGTGATTCAAGAACTCCTGGCCCCTAAAGCACTTCCTCGTATTCAAAAAGATATATGGGATATGTTGAAGGTGGCTGGTAAGTCCACAAACCATCTTTCTGCTCAATTATGCTTATTCTAGCTTGGTATATCTTGCAAATTGGATGCCCAAGAAGTTGACCATCCTTCCCCATGGTTCGGAGATGCTGAGAAGAATGATGGGGCCCAAACCCTCCACCATATTAAGTCAACTGGAAACCTCGTCACTACATTCGAGCAGAAGAGAAAAGGGGAAGCTCCTCCAAGGCCTAATTGGGGACCCTCTATCCCACTCCATCTTGATGTGAGAAGACATCGGTAACAAGTTGAAGTAAATGTCAAATATTATGATCAGACTGAAACAAATCTTACAGAGCAGGGCAAAGATAAGGTAATTGGAACTACTCTACCCGCAGAGTTAGGACGGACAGATCCGAAGCCCATAGATGTGTTCCATGTTGACAAGCAGACACTTGACCTCCCCTACAGGTTACACCCTAAGGGATGAAGCATGTAGTGAGAGGACATGTGATATTCTAGAATCTGATTTGAAGTTGAAAGAAATTGAAGTATACTTTGATTTGAGGTGTAAAAATTAAAGCTAATTTGGACTGAAAATGAAGAATTTTGGATCTGAAAATAATATCTTTGGATCTATTTATAAGAGAATGAAAACAGATGGCTCAAATTGTAATTTCCCATTAAATGAGATAAGGGCAGCCGCGGGAACCGCCTCTGCCAGCCTTTTCCGCGTGTCGTCCGCGCCTGGAGAGAGAAAGGAAAAGCTTCCTCTCTCTCTCCCTCTTTGTTTCTCTGTTCTGCTCGGTGTCACGCCCTCTGTCCGCCCTTCCGCACCAAGCCGAGCAAGAGCAACAGTAGCGGTTGCTGCTGGAAACCAGGGAAGAAGAAGGAAAAGAAGGAGACGAAAGGAAAAAGGAAAAGAGGAAGTTAGGGGATTTCCAAGCTTTGTTTAACGATTAATCGGTAGGTAATCCTTTCCCTAAAGTCGATATTGATATATTATTGTGTTGTGAAAATAAATTAATGTTGTGAGGCTTTAGGAATTGTGCAATTATGTCATATATTCTATTAATTGCGTAAGGAGAAATAAACGAGGGATTTCAGATCTAGCCAAAACAGTAAATCGGTAAGTAATTCTTTTCCTAAAATTGATGTTGATTTAATATTGTATTGTGAATATAATTTAATGTTTCAAGATTATGAAAAAATTATGATATTGTGGAGAATGGATTAATTTGGTGGAATTTTGTGATCAATCCTCTGTTTGCTTTTTGTTGATTTTTGATCTACTAAGTAAATTTCGAATTATAAAGGAATTTTAGTAAACGTGATTATATAGAATTTTGTTATTATGTCATGTATGCTGTGTATGCGGTTATTTGAGTGAATGGATGAGATATGCTTGTCTGTGAGGTGATGTGGTACTAATGAATTTTTGTATACCAAGAACCGATGAGGACGGAGAGTTTCTTATATATATGTTATTTCGATGAGGGCGGGGAGTATACGCGGTGATGTCCTAAGAAAAAAAAATCATTGATGCAAGGTGCGGCTCCTGTCAAGGCTTCTAGAATAACAAGCTGTAGGAACTTTTGTCAGGCTTCTAGGTGAAAGGGTATAGAAATAATAGATCAATGTCACTAAACAGAATATTATTATGTTGTGACGAATTCAGTATATTCAATGATAAGTTATGATAATTAATTTGTATATTACAATTGATATTATGCCGTTAAAATTTATGATATGGTATGTAATGTTATTTTGAGTAATGAGAGGATATTTGCATTCATGATTTAAAGGCAATAATGAGTAAGGCAGGTTTCTCACAAGCGATCACACATGCCAGTTCGAGCTTAATTTGGCGCGACGGCGTCCAAGGCCCTTTTGGGCTGATGAGAAATGATTGTGACATTTGAGGTGATTGGTTGAGAAAACTGAGGCCCAGACATATAATAATAATGAGTAAAGATGATTATGATATTAATATTAAAGGATAATATTTTTAAGAGTATCTTGCATATTGGACTTGTTGTAGTAGAGATTGATTTTATTTCTGGTTTGATTCTAATACATGAGTTGTATTTAATCTGTATGCAGTATTGAATTGATTATTGTTATTTTGAATATTGTTTTATCTACTGGGTCTGTATTAACAGACTCCTATCATTTTTTGTGGCAGATGTGGCACTAGAAGGATCACGGGACAAGGGAAAAGAAGTAAAAAGATAATTTTGTGATATAGTTGTGATATTTAAGAATTTGAGTTGAGGTTTGTATAAAATATGTATATATATATATATATAATTTCTGGCGTCCAAGAAACCGGGACGTCACAGGACATGTCCAGCATTCTGTGATCTATAAACTTCCACGACTTTTGCGAGGGAAGGCAAACCTCGAGGGGGAGCTCATCCCTAAAAGGGGATTGAGTTCCACGGGTCTTTGGGGTTCTGAGTTTGAGGTCCAAGTGAACTCTTCTAAAGAAGAAAGGAAAGACCACCTCCGTCTTAAGCAAAAGGCGAAGAGCGGTCCAGTTCCCCATGGGGTAAGGCACAATAATAGCATGCTCCCTGCAGGTCAAGAGCTATAATGAGCTAGCCTCGATCGAGGGGAGCGACTAGGTGTAGGAGATAATGACCCATCTCTTGAAGGTAAAGCAAGCATTGATTTCTCAAAAGCATAGGGTGATATCATGGTGCTAATTGTTTGCTCCTTTGCAGGCCGCCATGAGTCTGAACACTATGTTTGACCACGCCGAGGGTTGCGAGGATGTTGCTAGCAAACAAAAGGTGATCATTGTCAGAATGAAGGAGGTTTGCGTCAAGGAGATAGCCATTGAAAAGGAACTTCAGCAAAAGGTGGCAACGCTCAAGGTGGAGAACAAGGAACTAAGGCAATAAGCTCTTTGCCAAAGGGTGATGCTATGGCTTGGCAGACAACTGTGAGAGGGGAAAGACAAAGGTTGCTGAAACCCGATGCTGCAGTCGTTGAATACAGGACAAGTTTGGAAAGTAGGAGGCAACGGCTTCCATGAAGATGACATGGAAGACTTGCCTCCAAGCTAAATAGTTTTGGGAAGGTTCCCAAATACTTCCTCCTTGAGATGGACACTGCATCTTGCTTTGCCCTGAATCCCAACTATGCAGAGGCAAAGTTTGATGATGATGCTGTCCACCAGCTATTCGACAGGTTCTGCTAGCTAAAAATAGGCTAAAATGAAGTCACGGTGCTATCTCAATGGTCTAAAAACTACTTGTATATCTATTCCTGAAATAACTAACTTCATTATCTATAAACTTCTATCTGTTTGGCCATACGCTAGAAATTAACAAACTCGTAATGCAAAGAAATTTAATAGCTCTAAAATAGTCTGTTTCTAGCTATATTGAAGTACCGTACCATAAGATATGATCAACATTAAAATAATTATCATAAGAAGTGCTTACACAACTGCTTGCATGTACACCTCAGAGCCAATATTGACCATCGAGCGGAGAGAAGTCATGCCATTCCTCTCCAGGTTCTGGATGTTCCTCTTCAGATCTTGGCTAGCGATTAGAAGTCAAGAAATTAATGTAATCTAAAAGTAAAGCAGCGGGGAAGATAAAGGCATCTCAAAAGACGGAAGAAGGATACAATATTTTCTGCTGTTGGAAAACCTTGTCTCTGCGACACAGACAGAGAAAGAAGGTAAAGTTTCAGCCTCTGGCAGAAAAGGCAGAAGAAAACAAAGGGATAGATAAAAATAAGAGGTACCGTTGTTCGATGGCTTTGACAAGGTCCGGCTTGAGGCGTCGATCAACGAATTCCTCGTACTTGCGTGCCTTCTCTTGCCGGAAAGTATCGCCGTCCATGGATCTTTTCTCAAGTAAGGGAGAAATTGGCCAGATAGTAGGGTTTAGGGTATCTAAGGACCAGAAATTCAGAGAGGAACCAGATGACAACCAGAAAGACGACGGTGACAGTTCCCCTCGGCTTTAACCCTAGACGGATTTGATGGCATCTATCAGTTCAAAACGAGTCAGATCCATGCTTCACGACGTCCACGTAGAGTCGGCCCCAAAACAAGGGACGCGAGAGGGGCCGGCTGCCTGCAAGGAGAATGTTGAAAAGCACAACGACGGAGGAAGAGAAGCAAATGACGTGGAAAAGTGATGGGATACAGGCAGCGGAAAGAAGACTCTCCCCCGTCCCCCAACCCCCGGGGAGGAGACGAAGGAAACAGCCGTCCTGGGCGGGATGCCACACTGAGCCGGGTTCGAGACGATTTCGACTGAGACCGCTCAAGTTTATTAAAATTTTTATAACTTTAAATTAATTTGAGTTTAATTTTTTATATAAATATTCATTATATTTATTAAATATATTAAAAAATAATATTATAAATTAATTTTAAAATTGTGAACAATTACATAAATCTCAGTTTAAAAAATTATATTTGTATACTAATCAGTTAGACGGTAAATTACCAGAGTTATTGAGTTTAAAATTTAATAAAACATAAATTCATATTTTCAAAATTATAATATCAGAGTTCTTAAATTTTAATATAATATCAAATATATTCTTCTTTAATTTTTTTATCATTAAAAATCTTTACAATTATCATTAAAATTTTAGAATTTAATAACACCTAGGGCGCATGAGCCAGCGTCACCACCTAATAGAGCGAGGGAATAATTGTAAAAATTTTAATAATAAAAAATTTAGAAAATACCTTTTGATAATTATATTAAAACTCAAAAACTTTGATAAAATAATTTTGAAAATGTGGATTTGCACTTTACTAAGCCCTAAACTTAGAGATATGAGTGTAATTTATTCAATTTAATTTTTGTGTCTATATTATTGATACAAGATCTTGATAAATAATTTCAATTGAAAAAAAAAACTGTGAATGTTCGACAAAAATTTATTTTATATGAAACTCAAGCATCTAGGAGGAATCTATTGTTGATTTCTTTGTTGTACTTAATATTAATAATATGTTTTGATATTTATCAATATAATTAAATTAATTGTGAAATAATACTTCACCACATGTAATGATGCAGGCTTCAAGGTTGAATTGAATAGTAGATACTGTAAGAACATGTTTGAAATAATGATTTTAATTAAATTAGTTGTGAAATAAACCTTTCCTAGGACTTTAAAGACTCTGCAGGAGAGTAAGATATTTTATTTTGTGATTAATTGTTAATATATTATACTCACTTTATATTTTCACTAATTATTATGTGGAGGTTCTTGATGTAGAATTAATACAATTTAGAAGAAACTAATTCTTAATATATTAAGAGGGTGTTTAGTTCATTGTTATCTTAGTGTTACGTTATGCAATTTAAATATTAATTTTAATTAATAATTTTGTAATTTTATGGAAGACTATTTATAGATATCATTAAGGAGGCATTTGGTTCGTTGTAATCTTGGTGTTATGGTATGCAATCTAGATGTCATCTTTTGATTAATAATTTTATAATCTTATAGAAGATTATTTATAGATGTCGTTAAACCAAACAATTGCTTTCTCTAGATAACATAACATAACGTCAAGATAACATTGAACCAAATACTTCCTAAACTAAATAACTATTTTATCTAAATAACATGACATGATACTAAGATAATATTGAATCAAATGCCTCCTTATATCTGTTTGGAGCATTTCAATAAACACATAGCATATAAATAGTTTTAGAACCTAAAAGAAATTAAACTTAAATGTGTATACATGTGTTGGGCATATTACCAAATATGTGGAATGCAAGTGATTTGGAGTAGCTTCATCGTGAAACTAAGAGTAAGTTCTAATATCTAAATTAGCTAATTTTGTACTATATGAAAAGCCAAGTAAATTTTACAAGTTTAGGCATGGAAGTTAATAAAACTAAATCCACAAGAGCAAATGCTAGAACCGCCAACATATTAAGTTTAATATGCGAAGAATAGCATAAACTAAAGCTGCAATAAGCAGGTTTAATTCATGCATGACTTCATTCCAACAACCAACCAAACTAGAACAACAAGCAAGGGAAAGTTTAACTAGAAGGAAATGGAATTAAATCAAAACAAAATTAGTGAATAGAATAGAGAAGATAACATGTAAAGGGCAAAAGATATATCTATACATTATCTAAAAAATTGAGGCCAAAAAACCAAATAATATCTATGGATGATTATATCAACGGTCCATCGCAAATCAGTGGCATCTTCGTATATAAGTGTTTTGTGTCACACTGGATCATTCCATTAGATATTGCATCAAATGAGCCTCCTTAAGATAAACACAGCAGACTATCTCGATGGCGGGAGAGTGGACCACCCGCTTAGGCGGCTGCTTCAAGGGCGGTGGCTAGCCAAGTAGCAGCAGCGTAGGGAGGTAGCCGACAATCAATGGCCCCAGTGGAGAGGGGAGGAGGTCCTCTAATTATGAAGTATTTATAGATATTTTCGTCTAATTTTAACCTTTTATTCCTAATAAATCTCATTCAAGCCCTAGATCTTACATCGTATTTTGTCTGAGGATAAAAAGATAGTTTGGTTGGCTTTTTTGGCCTTTTTGAAAAAAAAATAGTATAAAGTAAAAGAAAATGAATTAGTTATATTAAAAATTATGTTGAATGTAAAATAAAATTAATTGATTTATTGAAAATTCTATTAGATATAAAATAAAGTGCTCATCATGGGATGAGCTTCATGTGCTAGATTATTATAGTTTATTGAAGCTTGATAGTGAGCCGATACTTCTTAATGATATCAAGAGAATGGTAATAGTGAAGGGTCAATTGATCCTCTTTGAATGGCTAGGATCTTCATAAATAATACTCGATCTTTTTTTTCTAATAATAGAGAGAAACATGATCTTATGACATCATAATATGAATATTTCACAAATTTATCGAATGAGGCATTAGTGGACTCTCATGGTCAATGTGTGCTTACTCTATACCCAAATTGATTCACGTAATTCAATATTTAATCAATTTCAAGACTAGCTTGACACTACTTGGCTTCTGAGTTAAGGTAAATTGGTCGTGATATCTCGTAGATGGCTAAGATCGAAGCATAGTTTGATTCAGAAATAGAATAAAATTTGTTTTACAATCACGTCACTCGTGATTTTTTTTGGAATTTATTTTATAGTGCTTCGACTTTCTATTGCTTCTCCTTTCTATTGCTTCTCTGCTTTTCCTCGACTTGGTATGTTGTTCTTTTATGTTCTCTTATATGTTATCCTAAAAAGTCAAATATATGATCGTGCAATCTAAAAATACATATATATATATATATATAGTAAAAAATAAATTTTACAAAGTTTAATTCATAAATTTTATTATATTTACATAATTCTCTAAATATTTTTCAATTATATTTCACATGTTTAACTAACTTATTTATAATGTTATCATATAAATTTTTTTTTAATTTTTTTTTCAAATGCTAAACAATTAATATGTTCGAAATGTGAGAACATATTCTAAAGTCCATAAAAAACTAGCAGTTATCACAAATGTATTACTTGTAATACATATATCATACATACAGTTTCTTAAATAAAATTGTCGATTTTGTCAAAAAATAAAAAATAAAGCCGTCGATTAAACCAAAATAAATCCAAAAATCAAGGCAAAATTAAACACAATTAATCGTTTTGATCAAACTAATTATTTTTAAGTAAAATAATTTTAAGTTTTAAATCATCGATGTTGATGTGTTCTCTATTGCTCGGCTAAATATTCATTTATCATAACTTTATTCTTATACTTCAATGAGTTTTTATTTGAGAAATTATTAATTAAATTCGCTGATTATATTCAAATAACTAAAAAATAGTCACGGACTCAAAAAAAAGTTATTTTGACATTTTTTTTGTTGAAATCGATCACAATACATTGTCTCGACATATTTAATATATATATATATATATAAGTATTATTGCTCACATATATTTTATATTCAAAATGACAAAAATATATATTTTAAATTTAAAAAAAATTGCAATTAGGTTGATGAATTTAGAGTATAATATCAAGTAAATATTTTTAAATTTTTTATTTCTTTAATCCCTTAAATAGATTAATGCTATCATTAAAACGCTGGGTTGTGTCAAATACTTTTCTCATATTTATTTGAATTATTTTTATTAATTATCTGTAAAAAAAAAAAGGGAGAGAAAGGGGGGCTGATATGCATAGGATATATCCCATCCCTCGAAACCCATTGTAGAGAAAGGGAGCAACGCCTTTACTTCCCTAAAGAGGAGAGATGGGACAAAAGAGAATAGAGTGAGAGAGGGTGTTGATTAGAGAGAAAGGGGGGAGGCAGTTACCTCCACCTGTGCTCCTGTGAAAGGAAAAATTATTGAGTTCGAACATCCCAATACATGAGATGTCCAACACTCAAAAAAAACTTTCTAGCTGCACCTGCAGGCCCCACTATAATTACACACTTTTAATAGAGCTTTCACATTGTTAGTGATATTTTTTATATCATTTTACTTATTTTATGATATACGTAGTAAAAGTAAACATATATATAACAAATATATATATATATATACAATAAATATAGGCTTATAAGAAGTTACTATGTAGATATACGTTACAAAAATAAGCTTATGCAAAGCAAAATTTACAACATATAAACTTATTAACATATAACTTGATATTTTCTTCATATAAACCTAATTTTGTATAATATAAATATAAAAAGATTTATATATGCCTTTTTTTATTAGATAGAATTATATCATTATTGTGTACATGTGAAATAGGATAAAAAAATATTATTAATGATATAAAAATGCTGTTAATACTGCACAATCACAGTGAGCCCCTCACACAAGTGGTGAAATTCTATTGGGTGCCGAACATCTCATGTACTAAAATGTCCGTACATAATAATTTCTATTATCAGGCTCTTTTTGAATTTATTTTTATTCTATCGAATTAAAATTGATAGAATGTTTTTATGATTAGAAGTTTACATGAATTTCTTAAATTTTTTTTGATATATTATACTTTAATATTAAATTTTTTTATAATGTGATTTTAATTAAAATTAAAGTTAATATTAAAATCTCGATAAAACGACAGCTCTAAAATTTTTTGTTTTGGATGTTGACCATCCACGTGAGGACTTGGAGCTCTCTTTGTTCCTGTAGCTTTACCGCGTCATCCTTTGCTCTGTGACTCTGTCCCACATTTCGCTACAGAATGGGCCACATCGCCAGGCCTTCAAACGCAGCAGGCAACAGCGGGTGGCTCAGAGAAGCGCGATATTTCTCCCCTGCGACATACTGCACCGCGCTGGCATGAGAGAGAAACTCATCATGAGTTTTCTGAACGCGCGCTTTCAGGAAAGAGAGAGAGAGAGGACTGAGAATAGAGATAGAAAGAGAACGAGACAAGCTATTCTGATATCCGTAAATAAAAGTCAAAAATCTATTAAAATTTAAATTCATTTCAGATTGAATCTAAATTAAATTGATCTAAATAAATTAATGAGCTAAAAATTCAGCTCAATAATAATTTTGAATTAATTTTAAATCGAAATAAGCTTGGCTCGATCCGATTAGAGATTAACACGATTTAAAAAAAATTATATATATAATATATATGTTATATTATATAAATATATATTAAACTAAGCCAATCTCGAATATTGAGCTGAGCCTATTCGGCTCAAGATCGATTCAAAAAAATAATTGATTTTTTTTAAATAGCTCTAAAATGGCTCGAAATTAGCTCGAAGTTGATTAGAATGGACTCAAGTTGACTCGAAGTCAAACTCAATCGAGTTTGATAGATCCAATTTAGAGTCAATATAATTATTAGTTCAGCTCGAAATTGAATCTATAACAGCCCTGGTGGTAAAACTGCATGTTGTCGCTGTACTTTATTTATTACCCTACCGAACTAGTAATGATAATCCTACACTGCCTTCTTCTTCCCACATAACACACAGTTATGAAGAAAGAGAAACCAGACAGCGAAAGCAGGAGGAGATAGATAGAGAGAGAGAGAGAGAGTGTGTGCGGTGGAGATAGAGAGATTCAGAGGTTGAATATTTCAGAAGAAAAAGATTCGGCCATTAACGCTTCGAAGCAGCTGTGCAGAAACGCAGGAGAAAATGAAGATATATACATAGTTTTAGGCGAGAGAGAAGAAGAGCAAGAGAGAAGAGAAGAGAAAAATAGAGAAAGAAGGGTCAGGAGCAGTGGGCACAGAGGAGATTGAAGAACAGAGATAGAGAGATGATCAGGACAGTAGATGAAGGTATGACAGATGAGATTAACCTACACATGAACTTTTAATCTTTGTTTGGTTCTGCAGCTAAATAAATTCAACATTTTTTTTTTTACTTTTATTGCATCCAATCTAAATTTTAATATAAATAATTAATTTTATTTTATATCTATCATACATTTTAATAAAAATAATATTTATTTCACATTTTATTTTAAATTATAATCATATTTTAAGCTTTATAAAAACTAATTAATTTCTCAATTTCATCTTAATTTCGATCAAATTCGATTTAAAACTAACCTATTTCAATTGTTTCAATTAAAACTCTCATTTTAAGAATAAAATTAATTATAACTTAAATTTTAAAATAAGAAATTAAAAATTATAATATAAATTATAAAAAATTATCTAAACAGAAACTACTGAAATTATTAAAACTTTAACAATCCAATACTATAAATTTATGACTAAAATCAAATTTTAAAATATTTATCATAATAACAAAAAAAATTCTTTATCATCATATTACATCACATACAGATATAGTATAATAGAATATTCTCTCTCTGACTTTAAAAACAAACCTTTCTCTCATACCAAAAATAACTTTCAACCAAACAATAATTTAAATATGATTAAAAAATCTTAAAAGCCTATATTTCTTTAGCATCCTATAAAATACTTTATGTAGAAATAATCTTTTTAATTTTAATTTCACACATTTTAATATATCATTATCTCACCTTATGCACTCTACACGAACACAACTCGACATAAAATATAAATTTTTTATCACATATATATATATATATATTTCAAAAATAATTAACGAACCAAGTGACAATGAATGTGTGCAACAAAAATAGATAATTTGAAAACAAATCAACTAAATATTTCAATGAAATATTAGAACTTAAATAATATAAAGTTAGAATTAGTGTGACAAATAAGGGTGAAAGTTTAGCTCAAAGATTGATAGTCATTCGATATTTGAATCTATATTTAACTAAAATCGAGCTTAGCTCGCGTTATTGAGCCAAGCCACGAGCCACGGTCAGATCGAATTGGCTCAATCCCTATTTTTTAAATATTAATAATATATTTATGCATTTATTATAATTATTTATTACTTGTACATACGTACATGTTAGTTATCGCTAAAATATCTGTTAAGTAATCTAATAAGTAATGTTAATTTAATTTAAAATAAAAAATTCCACTTCTTGATGGAGTTTGAGTTAACTCGATTACAGCTCGAGTCAACTTGAAATTGAAACGAGTCAGCTCGAACTCGAATCGAATTAATACGAACAGAATTTAAGTCGTGCCTAACTCGACTCAAACTCGAATAGTTAGTAGTCACAAAACTCACAATGGCAAAATATTCCTCGAGTTACATTTGCAAATTAATTAATATATAAACTTCATAGAGTCTTTCGTATAAACTCAGTGGCCGTGTTTGGCGCAAGGACCAAAACAGGACTAAAATAAGACCAAATTAGTACTAGTTTAAAAAACAATAACAATAATAATAAATAAATTTTTTATATTATTCTACATAAATTTTAATATAAAAAAATATTATTTTACTTTACATATTCAACAATTTAAAATAAAAATATCAATTTTATTTTACATTCTAGACTAAAATATTAGAATCGAGTATTTTAATCTAAAATGTGAAATAAAATTTATATTTTTATTAAAAAATATTGAGTATGTGAAGTAAAATATTATTTTTTATATTAAAATTTGTATAGAATAATTAAAAAAATTTATTTATTATGCTTATTGTTATTTTAAAATTAGTACTATTTTAGTCCTAATTTTGGTCCTAGCGCCAAACAGAGCCATATAGAACAAGCAAAGACTATCTATGCACAGAAGATAAAAAGATGAACGCCGATGCTATATCAGCAATAGAACATGAGCTTCTTAACACTCTCTTTCAGCTTCGGCAACGGCACGGTCCGAGGAGGAGCAGCTCTACAGATTGTGCTTCGACTAAGCACCATCGAGTCAGTTCTTTCGAGATACAATCTTCCTCTGTAAGCGGCGAGATGGGCATAGTAAGCTGGGGGGACCAAAGATACAGGTTTAGTGCACCTAACAAATGTATAACATAAATCATGAATCAGCTTCTGAAACTCATCAGATTTGAAGCTGTTTTCATCCCACAGTACATGATAATGGGTTGGCCTACTTGTCCCCTTCATCCCCCAATGGCTGCAGAGATAGAAGTCAAACTCCCTTGGATGGGTTATCACTGTATCCACCACAGTTCCTGGAGGAATATTTTCAGTAGAGAATTGATCTTTTTCATTCAGAAAAAGCCTTGTGTGATGCCTCTTCTGCACCACGGCGAAGGTAATGGCAGGTTTGAAGTTACCAGAAGGAAGCTTAGAGCAAGCCTTTTTGATTGCTTGCAGCTCATGCTTCATTACCTTATGGAACTGCGTCTCGCTGACGCCATCTCGGAAGAAGATTATCTTGCTGGGCAGCTTGCGAACTGAGACGAAGAAATCTTCGAGCAACTCATGCACCATTTGCTCGAGTTCTTCGATGATTTCTTGCCGGTGGGTCTGGGACCTTATTCGAGAAACATACTTGTTTGCCGCCGGCCAATTCATGCTGCCAACGACGGCGGCAATGGAGGGGCTGGAGTCGTCTAAGGGATGCGGGTGCGTTACGTCTGCGCCCATGAAGATTACAGGTTCGTGGTCGGTGAACATCCTCGGAATTTCACGGGGTAGTGTGTTGTAAAGAACTACATTGCTTCCTCCAAGCTTTGCATTGATCTTAAGTGATAGATTTGATAGGAACTGTGAATTCAGCTTGCTGAGATTTGAATATAAACAGCACTGGGTAATGACACCGATACCTGTTTCGGCGATTCGCTTCAAATCGGCATATCCTCTGTGCTTCTTCTCCATCACACAGACTAGAAGTTGGAGGTTACCTGAAGAACATTCATGAATCTTTCTCAGCTTGCTTTCTAAAGCAGATACGTTGTTCAGCAGCTTCATTGGCTCGTATGAAGGGGCGATGACTGTTTTCCTGTTCAGCATTATACCGAATTGCTCGCATCTGTTAGAGAGCTGGTTCATGAAATTAGGAATGGAGAAATGCTGCTCCAGACTACCACCAAAGCTTATCAGAGCCCAGTTTTTTATCTGTGAACTTTCAGCTACATGGCTGTTGAGAAAATTCCACTGCCGATCATGGCGATTAGGGATAATATTCCTGATTAAGCCACCATCGCCAAGCTTCAGCTTGGGAGGTTGGAGGACTCTTCCCCTAAGTTGGGTCATCTCCCTCGAAACATTAATGCTGAATTCCTGGGCATATAATCCGCTGCATGAATCACAATTTCAGTACTAAACATGAAGCAAAAGGTTTAAAACTGCTTGGTTGACAGTAAGATCCTATTGCAGTCTATAGCTGCAACTACAAAATATATACAATCTTACAACTATGATAGTGTTCAACTGATTTTTACAAGCTATATTTAATCATTTTTAATTTCAATATTAATTGAGGATAAACTCAAAAACAATCATCTTAGATGATCTGAAAATATAAATTGTAAGTTGATAAAAACTCCAGTAAGAAAACTCAAGTTATTGTTAATGTAAAAGCAAATGAAAATAAACTATAAAAAATAATCTTATATGCTTAGAGCTAAATGAGGCATTATTATTTGATAAAGGGCAATGAAAATAAAAGATTCAGATAACATACCCCACCTAGTTGGTTGTTGGTTGTTGTAAGTTCAATATCAAACAAACAAATGAAGAGTAGTAAAGGTTATAAATGATCACCTAGTTGGGCCGTGTTCTTCTTTCATGATTCGGTTGATAATATCCCTTCGTTCTGCGGGTTTTTGGCAACCCATCTTGAGAATCCTTGTAGTTTGATCATCAGAAAGTTTCCCGAGAAATTTCTGGCCTTCGCAGACCATGCAGAGCTCCATGGGAAGATAGCATGGCTTGCTTCTGCTAATTTGCAAACATGGGAGGTTCTTGAATTGGATCTCATGGTTATATTGATCCTTGTAGTATTCAACCAAAGACAGACTTGTTCCATCTCTGTCTCTAAAGTTGAGATCCTCTGCCGCTTCATTTGTCAAACCGTAAACACGAAACCTCTGATCTGTTGCTCTGTGGGAGACAAAAATTCTAATGTTTTTCAAAGCCTTTTCGACTTCCTTCTTCTCCTCCTCACACAAGCTCCTCGTCTTCATCTCAGAGAGATCTTTTAATGAACGGCAGCATTTTTGTAGGTAAGGAATGATGCCAATGCTCTCATGAAAGGCTGTCACCGAGAAATCCACGTTGAGAGCTAATCCTTGTTGGGTTGGCCTAAGACTCTGGAAGAACCCTCTCAAACCCACGATTCCTCCGCCAATGTCTTTGGATTCGGCCATGGAGTTAGAATACAGAGATCTACCAACGGATATCGAATTCTCCGTTGAGCTCTCGCGAAGAACTACGTCTAGAGCTTGCAGATAATCCTGAGGAAGGGGAAGACCTTCGTTTTCCACCTCTCTGATATACTTATTCAGATCTTCTCCGCTTAGTTTTGACACTAATCTTATGCTAACTCTGAATAGCTTTGATTTCTGGCTTCCGAACATGTTAAAGCCATCTCCATTATCAAGAGCTTGAGATGTGGGAATTGGCAAATTAACAAAGAACACGATTCTATCATCTTGGAATTCAACGGAGCTGTAAAGGTTCTTCCTACCATCATACACTGGAAGCGCACCGGCTAGAACATCGGAGTTTTCAAGCACCAGCTTCCTCTTGATCTTTCGAGCGATTTCTTTTGTTGGTCGGGGAGAAATATCAACATCGTAGTGGAAGATTTTCTGCTTTGGATCAAAACGGACAAGGAAATGGTTTGCGAGAAGGGAGATTGCAGAGCCTTCTGTGCCGCCATGATCTGGCCTTCGGGCTGCCGCCATTACTTGAGGAGACATGAGCTTTGGGTTTCCATTCAGAGATGGTGCAGCTTTTGCATCGTCTTCCCTGATTGGAAATGAATAGGTTTTCTGCCGAACAAACTCCATTTCTGTCAAGATTCATCGATTACTATGAATAACTCATGAAGCATTCTTACACAGTATGATAAAATAATTCCATGAAAACCCGAAGAACTTTGAGGAAAACATAAAGGAGAATCAAACCTTGAGGAACAGGCAGCAAAGCAACTTGGGCTTCCGACGGCTCAGCGGCCGGCGGCCGTCGATTCCTGATGGACTTCTGGATATGGGTTTTTGATCTGGGCAAGGTGCTCAGCGGTGCTAATGGGGTTGGGGGTATATAGAGTAGCAACGGCGGCGTCAGAGGAAGAGGAAGAAGAGCTGGATGATCCTGGCATCTCCTTTGCGAGTAGAACATCTCATGGAGAGGACGATGGCCGGAGTTGCAGAGCTCAACCAGATTATTCGGTCGAGTCCTCCTCCCCCCAATCGGATTCCTGCTCTTGCTCGCCTTCTTCACCTCCTTCGTTTCCTCCATCTCTCTCTCTCTCTCTCTCTCTCGTTTGAGGGAGAGGGGGACAAAGAGGATGTGAGCAGAGAGGTGGAGGACAGGACAAAAGGAAACAGGAGGGCTAATAATTACTGATGGCAGGAGAAAGGAAGCGGACGAGAGGGTAGAAGGATTTGTTGAAGTTTCCTTCTCTCTGATGCTTCTGCCCTGTGCTGTCCCCTGATTCGAAATTTCTCAAATGGGGAAAGGGTATTAAAGGCTGCAGTAAATACGAACGGGGAAGATAGCCAGAAAGGGATGCGCTTTGAGAGAGAGAGTTCTCCATGTAAAGATTTGAGGAAGGCGACATCGATCAAAGAGGTAATTTTCTTCATGCAAGTCGTCAAGTTCTCTTCTCTGCCATGATCGAAAGGCATCTTTCTGTGCCATCTCAAGGTTTCGAGTCAAAAGAGAGAAAGGGTGAAAGGGGGAGGAGGCCAAGGGTAGGGTTTTGTGGCCCATGTGGGCCTTGCCGTCCTCTGACGACAGGGACCTCGCCGCCTTGGGACATAGGCCGCCATGGAACTCGTCGCTTCCTGCCAATTGTCTCTTTTCCCCGATTAGCAAATGAATTACATTCATTTTTCGTCATGGATTACGGTTGAATTGTCTATTATGAAGTCCACAAAACTAAATATTTTTAATTGGTAAATTTATAAACTGTTAAGATTTGATGTTGATCAAACATTCTCATCATAAAATAAAAACATATATAAATCATGCAATACGCATTACATATAAAATTATAAATTATGTGTATCATATAATTTTCATTCTAAAACATAAAAATGTAAATATACATAATTTATAAAATTATATATTATATTGTGCATATAGTTTAGAAAATATTAAATCATGTGCGCTATACGACCAACGTTTATCTTTATATGGCCATCACTATGATTAGATATCAGCATAAGGGTCTGTTTGTTTGTAAAGTTAAATTTAATAAAATTAAAATTAAACTTAGATAAAAATATTTTTTTATTAAAAGTTGTGAATGATGTGAAGTAAAGTTAGTTATTATGCTGGGGTGTGTGAGGAATGTGATATAAAGTTAGTTATTATGTTGTGATATGCGAGGGGTGTGATATAAGTTAGTTATTATTTTAGTAATATGTGTAAGATGTGAAATAAAGTTAATTTTTAATATTAAATTTTATGTATGATGTGATATGCCTGGTTAAAATTAAACCAGGTTAATTTTAAAAGGGCAAACAAACGGGGCCTTAGAAGCATTAAATTTTTCAATTTTTATGAAAATATGATTTTTTTTTCATTACTAAGAATAAAATTATTTTAAAATTTTTCTTTTAAAATTAATTTTTTATTAATAATATCATTAACTTCTACTTAGTTACTATAAAAAAAACTTCTATTTAGTTTATCTTTGAATCACATTATACTATAAGATAGCATAGCGTGCTAGAAAATCAATCGCACTATCAATGTTGCATGTAACTTTTTTATTAGCAAAAAATAATTTTAACCTACTACGTAAGCATTCCTATATATCATAATGTCTTCTCTAATTAATCATAAATAAAATTTGATACTTTTTTTTAGTCTAGATTTTCTGAGAATTAATGAGAAGTGCATACTGGGTAAGCATGTGTGCAACTTTGTTGTCATTTTGATGAATATAGAAGATAATGTAGTAGTTAAAAGACTTCAAGCTCTCTCTCAGTAAATTCATTTTAGGTTCAACGATCGAGAGATTCTCATCTGTGTCTTGCAGTAGTTTAATTGCCTTCATGGAGTCGTCTTCAAGCCAAATCTTCTTTAAATTCAACCTTACGATTATGAGGATGGCACAATCGGCTGCTAAGCACTCCGCAACAGCTAACTCTAAGCATCCTCCTACTTTCCACTCCTTTGGATGGGTCCTAACAATAACCCTTAAGCCTATGCAATTTCCATCTGCATCAAATGCCGTATCGAAATCAAGTTTGGCAGTTACCCCTTTAGGCTGGTGCCATTTTTTCTCAAGCTCTTTAGACATGATGTAATCCAACTACCGAACCTTCTCAAATTCTTCTAAGCAACATATGTAATTTTGTAATAACAAAATAACATAGAAATGTATACAATATTATCAAGAAATAAGATTTAAATATAGTATATCATGGTGAGTAGCTGCCACTAAGGCCTCGTTTGGTTTGAAGCAATATTTTTATTCAATACAAATTTCAATTATAAAAATTACCTTTATTTCACAACCAATACAAATATTAATATTAAAATTAAAAGTATTTCATATTTTATATACATTTTAATATTAAAATAAATTTTTATTACATTAAATTTTAAAAATATTTTTTTTTTTCTTATAAAAAAAATAGCTTGAACCAAACGATGCCTAAGTATCTTAATTAATTTTCATATTATTTTCAATAAAAGTTTTGTGGGTGATATAAGTAAATATTTTTTTTTGAAAATGAGAGAAATTTACTGAATTATATATATATATATATGATATATTTCGTGTTAACATTCACAATTTTTTTTAAAGAAACATTATGGGTATTTTAACAAAAAAAATAACGAACAGACATAGATAATCATCGAACATTAGTAAAGTTGATTATGATACATTATTCATAATATATATCACAACACTGTCAATTAATATATTGACATAATTAGATCTAAATTAATTTTTATTAGTTTACCTCAATTATTAACAAATTATTTCATATATATATATATATATATATGACATATGCATTTTTATGCATATATATTCAAAACATTTTTTTTAATATATTCATTTGAATTTTTATTGAATCAACATAATTTCAATTAATGGTGACGAGTTTTAAGTTTAGAAGATTACTGTCAGCCATATTTGTCACATTTTTTGGGTGGTGGACCTGAATCTCTTTGTCGATATCAAATTTTTTTTTAAAACATTATATGAATTAATTTTATTAATTATTTATAAAATTTGTCATTTTGCCTAGTCGTACTTCAAGGATAATCATATCTATCAAGATATGATAAGGGTGACCATTCGAAAATGGACAAAAATAAAACGACAAATAATGAATCTCATCAATATTTGGTGTTTGAAAATGAAAATTATATCTTTGTGATCAAAAATACTGAGCAATTTTATAAAACTCTGGCCGATTTAATAAAAGTCGGCTTAGATGACTTGGATATTTAAATCGTAGGTCGATTGAAGCTCCAGTTAGAAAAATTGAGTTATTAGATTTTACCCATGTACAGAGAGAAAAAGGCAAACCAAAGAGAACATGACAAGAAGCTATAACTATAAGGAGTGATCTTAGTTACTTTCCTGTTTGGCGCGAGGACCAAAACAGGATCAAAA
Source organism: Apostasia ramifera (assembly GCA_019297695.1). Classification (NCBI taxonomy): domain Eukaryota; kingdom Viridiplantae; phylum Streptophyta; class Magnoliopsida; order Asparagales; family Orchidaceae; genus Apostasia; species Apostasia ramifera. Next base: position 30,210 of record JAEMOT010003718.1, read on the forward strand.
TAGTACTAGTTTAAAAAATAATAATAATAATAATAAATAAATTATTTTAATTATTCTACATAAATTTTAATATAAAAATAATATTTTACTTCACATACTCAATAATTTTTAATAAAAATTCAAACTTTATTTCACATCTTAGATCAAAATACTCGACTTGAATATTTTGGTCTAGAATGTAAAATAAAATTGATATTTTTATTTTAAATTATTGAGTATATAAAGTAAAATAATATTTTTTATATTTGAATTTGTGTAAAGTGATTTAAAATATTTATTTATTATTATTGTTGTTTTTTAAATTAGTACCATTTTGGTCCTGTTTTGGTCGTCGCGCCAAACATGACCTAAACTTAGATAAGAATTTGGTAACTGATAAAGTGCAATGGAAACAAAAGATTCATGTAGTCGACCCCACCTAGTGGGATTAAGGCTTGGTTGTTGTTGTTGTTGTTGCTGTCGTTAATTTATTATTATTTTAAATATCTAAAAAATAATAATGAATTAAATTAATATTAATTATTTATAATAATAAATTCATTAATTTACTTGTTTTAAATAGAAATTATTAATTGAAGCCCCAGATAGTAAAACCTTAAAATATTTGAAATTTAGTTGTTTTTTATTTTAAAAAAATATACTTTGAAAATTATATCACAATAAATGTAATACCGTGATGTAGAATTTTTATTTTTATTTTTTAATTGTGATATATCAATATAGAATATTAATGTAAAGTATTTTTAAAATATATAAAGTACTATGCGTGTTTAACAAGATTTTAATCATAATACAAACAACAACAACAACAAATCTTATCGATATAAACACCAAATAAATTATTAATTAGGATTATAAAGTTGAGGTCGACAATTACAGACTTGATCGAACAATTCGTTATAGTTTATCGATTCTTATTTTAGCACCGTCTCGATGTCCTTTCTACTGTTTGCTTGTTAGATTTTGTTTATTATGCTGGATTTTAGTGAACATGTAAGATAGCTTTTTATTTTTATTTATTTTTATATTTGCTAGCTGGATTTAGTTTATCCTCTGCCACTCATTTTAGCATCTGATTTTTTAAAAAAAAAAAAAATTGGCTGCATTGTTAGCTATTCCCATAATTTTTTTAGGATAAATTACATCCGGGACCTTGAGATTTGAAAAATATTACAAATTTATTATAATTTTTTAAAAACTTCAATTTGAACTCTTAAGATTGTAAAAATGCTATTTTTCAGTTCCAATTAAGATATAATATTAATTCTTTGTTATTATTTTTAATCATTAATTTTTTTTATTTTACTATAATTTTTAGAATAATCAAATTTTTATTATTATTAGAAAAAGTGAGGATAAAAATCGGGATATAATAGTTCTTTAAAATATGTAAATAATTCAAACTGATCAAAAAATAATTAAATTTCAAGTTTTCTACTAGGAATGACTGAAATTAACTGTAGAATTTTTACAATTTTAGAAATCAAAATTAAATTTTTTTAAAAGTTGATAATAATTTGTAATACTCTTCTTATCTCGATTCTCGAGGGCTCAAATATAATTTACCCTTTTTAATCCTCTTCATGTAGCCGAAATTGCATTCAGATTAATATTATGTCTTATTATATTTGGAAAGATTAAATACTTGACAATATTTTTAAAAAATAGGATAAATTGCATGGAGCTCCTAAGATTGAAAAGAGCATCACAAATTAATCTCAATTTTTAAAAAATTGTAATTGAATATCTGAAATTATAAAAGTGCTGTTGTTTAGTCCTAATTAAAATATAAGTATTAATTTTAATTATTATGTTATAAGATTATTCATTTGTTATGTAAACTGTATTCTTCTTTGATATCACAAATCTGTCTTAAAAAATTTCTTTTTTTTTATTTAACAACTAATTTGTTTATTGAGATACATTATTCTTCATCTCACACTATTGTTGGAAAACACTTTGTTTAGGAAAACTTTTCCCTCTTTAAATAAGACGAGATATTTTTGCTGCTTCTGTAGTTTATAGTGATGTTATCAACAAAATTTAAATAGGATGGCTAAATTAAAAAATACTTTTAATGTGTCGTGTGATAAAAAAATTTCAGTTAAATTTAAAGTAAATTATACAGAATAGTCGTAAAATCAATAATATCACATGATGCTGAATGCTAGCCCATAAAGCAAAAATATATTAGTAAAATAAATAATTTTTTTTAGAGATAGCTTGAATTGAGTTTGAGCAATTGAGGTCTAAATTAAGTTATATGTTGGGTTCATTGTTTTTGAATTAAATTAAATTAAATTAAATTATAACTCATATTTATTTATTAAATTATACAATATATATATAATATTTAATATTATATATTTATACCTTATTCTTTTATTAATTATTCTTACATATTTATATAAATAAAAATATCTTCAATACACTATAAAAATCCTTAGTATATATGTTTGTACATATATATCAATTTTATAACAAATGAATTTATTTTATTTTAAGTAATTTGACATCAAATTATAAGAAAATTAAATTCAAATAAAATTGCTGCTCCAATAACAAATGACACAAGATTAATGAAATTAGCCAATTAATTTTGGTAAAAGAATAACCAAAAAAAAAACTAAAGCTAAATTGATTCAATTTAATATTTAACTTAATATGGAGTACACATCAACTTGCACATTTTCTCATATTTAAATTTATTATCCCGCAAAATTCAACATTAATAACTTTATCTTCATAATCTTTAGATGCTCTTATTTTTATGAAAATTTTAAAGTAATATACAGAAAAAAGTCATTGCTACCTGTCCAATATCTGAAAAATATGTTATTTTCTTGTATCACCACTGAAAATATATAAATACTATATATACCATATTATTATAATTTCTAAATGGGAATGATAAAACTATGATATTAAGGTAAAGAAAATTGTTTATTTCATTTGGTTGAAATCGTACCTAATGGGCTTTTGCAGGCCCAAAGAATAGGCCCATTGTTTTTCTTTTTGCTTTGGTTAAATGGGCCCATTTAATTTCTCCTGCGTAAGCATTAGGCCTTATGGGTGCTGCATCACCCGCTTCTATGCAGCGACAAGAGAATTTACCTTAGATCCTGTTTGGTGCGAGGACTAAAATCAAGGTCAAAATGACACTAATTTAAAAAATAATAATAATAAATAATTTTTTTTAATCATTATACACAAATTTAAATATTTAAAAATATTATTTTGTTTCATATACTCAATTATTTTCGATAAAAATATCAACTTTATTTGACATCATATATCAAAATACTAGAATCGAGTATTTTAGTTTAGAATGTGAAATAAAGTTGATATTTTTATTGAAATTAATTGAGTACGTGAAATAAAATAATATTTTTATATTAAAAATTGTATAAAAAAATTAAAAAAAATTATTTATTTATTTATTATTATTTAAAGGGTAAATAACATCCGGGTCTCTCTAGTTTACTCGTAGCAAATAGATCCCTCGAATATTTAAATATAGCAAACTGGTCCTCTAGTTTGATGAAATATGCATATAGGTCCTTGGGCCGTAATACACGTTAGAAATCACCCTCTCTCTTCTCCCCGCATCTCTCTCCTCCCAATCGTCGCGCACGGGCGACACCGCCAGACCCCAGCGGCTACATGGCGTGTGCGACCCACCGGCGGCCGCGCGGCCGCTGGTGAGTCGTACATGCCCCACGGCCGTCGGACCCTTCGCCGGTGGGTCGCACATGCCGCGCAGCCGCCAGGGTTTGGTGGCGTTGCCCGTGCTCGGCGATCGGGAGGAGAGAGAGAGAGGTTATTCGAACATCTATTACAGCCCAAGGATCTACATGCATATTTCATCAAATTGGAGGACCAGTTTGCTACATTTAAATATTCGAGAAACCTATTTGCCCATACAAGTAAACTAAAGGGACCCAGATGCTATTTATCATTTTTTAAACTAGTACTATTTTGATCCTCGCGCCAAACATGACCTTATCTTTCATGAAAGGTGGCCCAAGCCTTTTATGATTTAATTATAATTAGTACAATAATACATCAAGTTATATTTTTTAGTAATCTTTCAAATAAACTCATCTATATACTAAAAAGACGATATAAAGTCGTCTATGGTGCAAAGTGGACAATATAATCTGATGCAATAATAATATTTCTTTGTACAAAAATTAGGTATCGAATAACTCAAAGAAATGTAACAATCATTTCCACAAATGAATCAAGCTCTTGGGTTGGCTGATTGTTGCTCTCTCCTTGCTCCCGAATCATCGTTCATTGCATCAATCAGAGCTCTTCCATTAACTCACCTTTTATCCATATTTCTTGCACCTTTGCTGCTCTCTTTTTGACAACTTTCAAACCCTCAAAAGCAGAGCTTTCTCTGGTGCAGGGTTTGTACTAATACTAGTCTCTTCTCACTTCTATGTACAAAATTAGCTTTCATAATCCCTAATTATATATCATATACTAGCCACTCATTGCTCCACGCAGATCATCAAAGTTGATTTTAAATAAACCAGAGGAAAAGATTGGAGATTCAATGTTCTTCAGAGGTGATACATAGCCGCAAAGAGGCAACATGATTCGAGTAACTCCATAGTTCATTTAAGCTATTGCCAGTCATGCTCATCACATTAGTCTTTATAGCTTCTAGCTAATAAGAGAATGCATTATAGAGTTGCCTATGTTGCTTGTTGAAGTTGATTGCAATAAAAATTATCGCAAATTTCTCTTGCAAAAAAAAGTGAAATAAAACCTATTTTTGCTATAAAAAATATATTCACTTTCTTATAAAAATTGTAGTTAATATGCATGTTCTACAAGATTTTCTCTACTCCACAAAGTCAAGAACAACAATTCAAAGTAACTAACCCTCTTCTATACAATTAAACCATAAAAGGGCAACATCTTTGCAAAAATGTCAATAGAAATGCCTTGATTCTAGGTCGAATTGTGAGTTTTCAATATAAAAAATTCATGTATTGGCCATTTCTCGCTCCAAGTTGCTTGTTGTAGAGGGTTGCTCGAAATATAGTTCTGTCTAAATCTGCCCAAACCACTCGCTCTTCTCTGTGGTACTTGACTTGCTAATGGATAGTAGTTTTTTTTTCATTTTATACCCAAAGTGTTAACTTATTTTATCCTCATCGCATTCTGTGTCTACAGTAATCTCTACAATAGAAGCAAAGAATTCATCGACTTATATATTGAGATATAATGGCCCAAGCACTCAAAGAGGTGGCCGATAGTCACTTTTCCTTTATAAAAGAGATGAACCTCTAGTCATGTACTATTCGTATCATATTATTTTACATCACCTCTCTTCCTCTAAGCATATCAAATTTTATATCTAAGAATCTCTTCTTTTAACTTTAAATTGATAGCGTCTTGTTTCATACTTCATTTTTAAGTTCTTCCTCTAAATATGTTCATCATAATTTATATATTTAACTACACATTAAGCCACAAAAAATTTCTCCAAATTTGAAGTTAGATGTCACACATAGGGCTGTTACCGATTCGATTTCGAGTCGAGCCAATACCGGCTCGAAATCGGATTGATCACATTTCGATCGACTTGAGCTCAATTGGGTTCGGCTTCGAGCCGGCTCGAGTCGATTCCAATCGACTTCGAGTCAATTTCGATTCATTTTCGATCGAGCTCGAAAATGAATTAAATCTCAATTTTTTTGAGCCGATCTCGAGCCGGGTAAGCTCAACTTGATCCGGCTCGAGATCGGCTCAGTTTATAATATATATATATATAATATATTTTAATTCGAGCCGATTTCGAGCTGGATCGAGCCGAGCCTACCCCGGCTTAAAATCGGTTGGAAATTATTACCGAGCCGAACTTTTGGCTCATTAGTCGGCTCATTTAAATCAACTCAATTTCGATTTGATCTAAAATTGATTCAATTTTTGATCGATTTTTAATCTTCGATCCATATTAACACCCTTAATCACACGAGGCCTTGTGTGCTTTTTGTTCTGCATTCTCCATCCCAATCTACATACTACATTGTTTTAAATTATTTATTTTCATTTCATAAAGAATTTCTAATAAGTTATTCTATCAAATCTATGATATTTGCTAAAATATAAATATGGGAAAGAGCATATCTCGATATAGCCAATCGTGCATTTCAATGGTGAATTTTCTTTATTTATTTTTATCTATTACAAGTTGATATTATATTAAAGATAATATAAACATCCAATTAAAATTAAAATTAAAATTTATTCAACATGAATATCAATATAGTATTAAAGTAAACATCACCTAAGTGTAATATTGACATGTTTTAGAAGTGATGATCGTAAATGATCAATTTTGAACATTTAAATTGTTAAACTGAAGCAAAAAAAATATATCACCTTAATTTTGAGCGCAATAATTGAAACTCTTACCCTAAAGTCTAATAAAAAAATAATTTACATATATTATGCATAAAATTATCATATTTATTTTTTAAATAAATAAAATATAAACAGTATTTTAAAATATTCTAGATATATTAATATTAGCCGTTTTATACTGTGATTTTTATTTATTATATGCTATCTAATTTTATCATGATTTTGTACATATAAATTTTAGAAATAAATAATAGACACTAAATATTAATAATATTACTTATTAATATTATACATTATTATTAAAATGATATTACTAATATTTTTTATATTATTAAATGATATTTAATATTTAATATTTATTTTTAAATATTTATATAAATAAATGACAATTTGTGACTAATTTAGTTATAATTAATAGTTAATTTAATTATATTTAGATTGTATAAGATAGTAGGTAATGGATAAAAGCTAAAGTATGGAGCTAATAATAATAATATAATTTTTTAATAAAATATTAATGAATTTAAGCTATTTTTAAAATAATATTTGTATTTTTAGTGTTTACAGTAAATCACGTAAAAAAATTATTAAAACCCCTAATCTCAGAACTGAACTGAAGACTCCTCGTCTCTGCTGCTTTATTCGAGGAAGCTGTAGTTGCCGGCAGTGACTGACGGCCGAGCTCCAATGGACGAGGAATCGGCCTCTCACCTCGCCACTCCCGAGCCGGCGGCGGATGGCTGGGAAGCGGTGGCCCTACCGCTAACTTCGGAAATGAATGGCAGAACCTGGAAAACGGTGGCCGCCTCCTCTGACGATTGCTCCGTCTTCCCTCCCAACCTTCATGAGGGACTCCATCAACGTTCCGATCTGGACCAAACCCTAGCGGCTCAGCCTCCTCCCGATCCGCTCCAAAAACCTATAATCGAACGGTATTTTCTTCTGAGTGAGAAAAAGGAGGAAGACAGGTGCCCTGCGTTGATGCCACTTTCGAATTCAGCCAAGCGGATGATGGGTTCCGGGCTCCACCTTGTCCGCTCTAAAGTTTCAGCGAGAGGTGGAGGGAGGGGAGAGGCTTCCGGAATTTGTGCTTGGTCTTTTGCTGCCTTGGCTGGGATGGCCGGGATGGCCGGGATCTTCCTGTACTTAAGGCGTCGTCACCAACGAGAGAAGGATTTTCTCCTATTCCTTATACGAGAAAAGGATCAGGCATGGTTTCTCTGTTCATCCTTCACTTTATTTTTCTTCTGCATCGTTAACTGAGATTGCAACGAAGAAACTGCCTTCATCTTCACCCACCTTAAGCCGTTAAACTGGAGAAGGGCTTTAATTGCATGTCACATGGTGTGTCCTAAGCCGTTAACTCGCAGTGGCTAGTGGGACATGAGAAATATTTATTTGGTGCTATGATTTGGCTGAAGGAGCATTGTTCCTGCTACATTTATCTCTCATGTGTTTCTTTATGTGATGATTGAAGATAGAAACTTCGTATGTCACTCAAAATATAAACACTTGCTTATCCATTCTGCTGTAGTTTCCCAATTTACAGAGAATTATGCTGCCAGGCAGAGTTAATATGCCGGTTTGATTAGGTTTATTGCCATTGCTTAAGAAAATCATGGAATGTGTCCCTTCAACATAATTGGTTTATTTCGAGTGAGCTTGAATATTTTTCGAGTTAGTTAAGCTTGAATTGAACTCGACTTGAAATAACCTAATTATAGTTTGAATTGAGTCAAAATTCTAGCGAGCTTCGAGTTTCGAACAATTTTAACAGCCTAAGTGCGCTGCAACTCAGCTGTTAGGCCATATTCAACACGGTGATTCTTCATAGCTTGTTTTGTGTCTTATTATTTTATAATTAAAAAGACTTTGAAAAGTGAACAAATTCTCAAGTAGCTCTCTTTTTCCTTCTCACTGTATTTGAAACATCTCTTTTAATGCTTCTTCAACTTGCCTCAATCCTTTTGATGATTCTCCACCAAATAAAGCTTATATGTTGGACTCTTGGAAGACAAAAATTTGGAGAAAAACTCTTCTGTAATTCGTGCTTAATGAGAAGATTAGACGGGCCTAGAGGTGATGTACCTTGGGAGCATATACTTGCCAGGAAAACTTGCACAGGGTAGCAATACATGCTTAGGGCAGCTTAGCTAACTATGTGCTTTACTTCCGATCAAGCCGTTATCTTGTTCCTTTGATCTACTATATTGTTTCAAGTTGTTATGATGGTTCAAGTATTTTTGACTCTGAAAGGCTAGTGAAAGAGATGCAGGGACTAATTAGGTTTTGCTTTATGATGGTGTTTATTTTTAGCAGATTGTTATGGATCAACTTTAAATCATAAATACAAGAATATTTTTATTTTAACAGTCCAATTTGATGCCATCATAATGCACATAAGCTGCAATATATATCTCTCTGTGTGTGTGTGTGTGTGTATAATATTTATGTATGTATGTATTGGTTTCTATTTTCTCTCCATGTCATATCTACTACAACGCTACAATATATATATTTGTTGATACATGGATTCATGTTTCTTCTGAGATCTGTTCGCTAAATGTTTCCTATCCGAAGTGTTACTTGATTGGTCATGTTTCGAACACCTTTCTGCGCTACATTACAACACAATTATTGTAAAACACTTCTCTGCCAAAGCTGTGAAAAAAGAATTTTCTGTTACAACTTTTGTCACATAAGTTGTCCCAAACAGAGCCTTAGTTGTGTTTGTGTTGTAGTTTGCTCTTTTAAATGAACTATTTCTGTTTATATAGTTAACAAGTTGAAGGAAACTACATGAAAATTTCCAGTCACGGCCTCGTTTGGGGGATAAATAACCTATCGGAAAAAGCGATAGCTTGGCTTTTTTTTACCATGTATCCCATTGTACATGCATCTCAAGGTAGGCCATGAATTTTCATTCCAAAGGCAGAAATTTCTTCCTCATGATTTTTATTCAAGCATGTTACAGTACTACAACTAAGTTCTCTAAACTGCTTAAGCTCTGGTTTGAAAAACTCTTTCAGTTTCAATGACTTCTCCAATAGGTCAAGTTCTGATAAATAGTTTATGATGCATTTATTTGGTTTACGGATTATTTTTTGAATTACGTACATATAATGTTGCATTGCCGGATTTACTTATACGACTAGTGCGCTGCTCCCACTATTGGATTTAACTTTTTAATTAATATGTTTGAATCCGAGTCTTAGCTTTGTTGGATTTGATGATCTTGCAGAAGATAGGGCTGTTGCTGCACCAGATTGCGGAATTAAATGCAGTTCTTGCTGCTCATCGTAAAGTTCCTGTTCTGAGGAGGTTCTGAAACAGTTCTAATTCAGATAAATCAAAGCACTGGATTACTAGCCCTTTGCTTTATGGGGAAATTTACAGAAGTTTCACTTAAGCCTTAGAACATTTAGGAGCCAGTTATAGGGGCTATGTAGTTCATAATTTCATAAGAATCATCTTTTGTCCATATCTGTCTAAGGGGGCGTTTGGTTCAGTGTTATCTCAATGTTATGTTATGTTATCTTTAGAAAGTAATTGTTTGGTTTAATGACATCTTTAAATAACATTATAATTAATTACAAAAATGCCATTATATATTGACATCTAGATGTCACTCCAAATTGGGCGGCATCTCAAGATAACACCATTAATTTGTCATTATAATGTTAATAACTTTCAACTAAATAAAAATAATTTGGATAATATTGATATTTTCTAATATCATAACATTGAACCAAACAAATGTCCATTGATGAATGACAATGACATTTAGATAACATGACATCTAAATAATATTGACATTGAGATAACATTGAACCAAACGCCCCCTAAGTCTATTCTCTGAGTACAACTTCTCAATTAAAGATGCTTGTGAGTTGTATTTCTGAAACACGGTTCGTGTTGATATAGCAAATGGCATTATTTTCAAGTATAATCAGTTAATATTTTGATTAGAAACTGACCTAAATGCTTAAACTTATAGGTTGTGATTTAAGATTAATTTTATATTCTAGCACACTTTACTTTGTAGCGTGGGTAGATTTAATTTAACATTGATTTTTTTTTTTTGTCAATTTTATGCTAAAACTTCTGACTCTAATATCATGTTAAATTTTTTATTACTGACTAGCATGAAAAAATCATGGGCATTTTGTGCTATGAAAACCTGCTTTGTTATAGCTTGTTGGTTTGCTTTCAAATGCAAACTACGACCACAGAAGTTCTTCAAGATCATAAGATTGGGTATCAATGCCTTTGTTCTATCCAATAAAAATTTCGAATTAATCTGATTTTCAAAGGGTCTCTCTTTGTTATAGGAGCAATATATTGGCCAATATCTCTGAACTTGAGATATGGGCCAACGTGGAATGGGGAGTAGCACTCTTCTAAATTTTTAGTTTGAATTTAAATCAAATTTAAGGAGAATTTTGTTTAATATTATTCTATATTATTTATAAAAAATAATTATTTAGTTTGATATTTTCATATAAGTTTTTAAATAATTATAAAATTATTAATTAAAATATAATATTTATATATTATAATATTTAAATAATATGATATGTCATCAAGATAATATCGAATTAAATATCATCTTAATGATTTTGAGCTATTCATGAGATTTTAAAAAATTGTGAATTTGATGTTAGAGAAGTCAAGATGTGGGATGGAAGGATACGATAGATTTAGAATATTTAGTTTTTTTTTTTTAAATTTATCACATGACTGAGCAAATCTATAACCTATATAAAATTTAATTTTTTTAAACTATCCTGTGCTCAGTGGATTTTTTTTCTTCATTCAACTCTATACAAAGTAATATTGCACACGACCGAGTAAGATCACTAGGTAAACAATCATATTGTGAATTTTCAACCAATCACAGGAAGAAAAAAAAAAGGACTAACTAAAAGGAATTTTTTAACTAGAATTTCGTGATCAAAAGTCTACTACCATGGAATCAGGATTACATCAAGAGGATTGGCAAATTCAACACGACAAAGTAGTAACCAGTTACCAGACAAATCTAGCCAAACTAAATTCTATTAGCTTACCTCTGAATTTGGCATTTATATTTTTGAAGTGTATATCTGAGTTGGAAGAAGTTATATAATAAAATATGGGACATGGGCATCTATGGCTTAACAGTGTTGGAAGAGAGGTTTTTGGTCAGTTTTTTGATATCAAAGGTACCACCGCACCCTCTTTTAGAATTAGTTTCGCTACAATGCCTGCTAATTGTCCATCACAGAGTAAGGTAGAAGGTCTTTCTAAAGAGCAACCACATTAAGCCCATTTGCAATTCGATTGCCCCACCCAATTTTCAATTCGTTTGTAAGCTACTCGCGCCGACTAGCTGCCTTGCCTGGGAATTCCACCAGCTCCACTCATCCACCAGCTCGCCCCACCCACCTACTCGAGCCATCAATTGTTTTCCCACATCCCTACCTCATCACGCCTTACTCATCAACAAAATCGCAACCCTCCTCATTTATTTGAAAACTGTCCTCCATATTACAGGTGTGATCTCTCCCTCTAAAATGTCCCTATGAACTGCCAATGCTCCATAAAATTGTGTAGCCTCCTCCTTCAATTACTTGAAGTAATGGCTTTATCTACTCTTACCACAAACCCAAAGAATCATTTTAATATTAGCACCACCATAAATATTAAGGATTTTTGCTAGCATCCCACAACGAACTTATTTACGTACAAAATACCAAGAATTTGTAAATTACATATGCAGCACCCAGAACTTAACAAATTTAAAATATACTATTTTTATGTATAAAAAATAATAATCAACTCTAACAAAACTAAGTTAAACATGTCATCGTGTGTGTAAGCTTGAAAATTAAAAGAGAAAAATTCATTGAAGCTAATGGAATATTCTTCTTAACTTGCAAATTTTTATACTAAGATGATATATTTGACATTTGTTAACTTTCGGGTAATGCGTGAGTAATTTATAAGTATTTAGCATTTTGTACGTAAAAATAATTGATCCAATTATCACTTTTTTGGTCATGTGCCTTCAAATTCTTGGTAGAATCTTATAACAAACTTTTTCAACTCGACTCACCTCCTCTTGATATTATTAACACCACGAAGTTTTCCTAATTGTAAGCTTTAGGCTATACTGTTCTCACATGACATCTAAAAAATTTAAAGTTATCAATTTCCTCTACATTCACATTTCATGATAAACTAAGAGTATGTGGGACTTTCTTTGAACTAATTTTTAGCCCCAAAAGCTTTAATGACCTTATCATGTTTGATGATAATAAACTCAAAAATGGTAATAATCTAATATTGCGCTTTAGTGTTCATGTTAGACAAATTCCACAACATAAATGAAGATTTGATTATAACATGCCTTAACGGGGACGTATGAAACCCTCACAAGAAAGCAATAAAGAGAAGATCAAGCTTAGAGCATCCAAATGTTCATATCACACAGGATACTATGTTAGAGCACGTGTGACGCCTGTGGCCAAAAAGGGCAGGGAATAATCACTGAGTGATGTTCCAAGAGAAGGAATTTAGCTTATTTTGAATTAGGAATCCAAATGGTTATATGAGTTTGATATGCTTATATATACTTATCTATATAAAGAAGAACTATATTTGCGCATACACTTGAAATCAAGAAGAAAGTTTGCATTGATTCCACACCAACCTCTATCTAGCAATTCATCCTTATGTGTGAAAGAAGAAAGAAAGCCATCCTCTAATATACTTGTTCCTAGACTCATTGTACTAATCACTTTGTAAGAAAGTTATCATATTTTCTTTTTTTGTGTTAAGATCAAGATGCTGATCTTATAGGGAGCTTAATCCTAACCTTATAGGATTGGTATGAGGGTAGATCTCGCCTTCTACGAGGAGAGATTGGCTAGTATCTAATACTAGGAGAGATAATAGAGGCATCTCCATTTATATTGTCAAAAAAGATATTGTAAAAATTTATGCATAGTTAATGGCTGATAACTCAAGTTCCAATATTGCTATTTGTCTTTCTCACGTCTTCCAAGTTCCAGTTTTTCTATAGTGTGATCATGCACTAATAGTTTATACCCATCACTCTCTCAACCAATCTAACATTCATTATATTCCATATTTTCTCATAAATTACTTTCAATTCATAAACTCATATCTACTACAATTGCTCTATTTTAATATTACATTGTGTTTTTTAGGACTAACAAATGAAGATGATGATCGGTAGCAATGTCAAAAATGGTAAAGTGTATTACATGTCCGCACTTAGTTCTCCTAACCTTGCTTCTTTTAGGTTTCCATTGTTACCCCCTACTTGTGATATTGTCATCTTGGAAATCCTCTTTTAAGACATTTCGCCTAAGTGATTCCTATTAGTTCGTATAGTTTAAATTTTAAGTATGAAACTTGTAAGTTCATCAAGATCATGGATTGCCTTTTCCCTTGTTTCAATGTACAATAGCAAGACGTTTTTTTTATTCCAAACAATTTATCAAAAAATAAAACTTCAGATTTCTATTTTGCTTAAAATTCTTCTCACTCAAGATGCTCCAAGTATATATCATCTACATTTACCTCCCTTTGCTTTGTTAGCAGTATCATTCCTCGTAATCTTGTATTTTACACAACTTAGCAAAATGGTTTTGCTAAGTGCAAGCACTGCCATTTGTTTATCATTGTTTGTATTTTTATATGAATGTTCCTTGGTCTTTTTTTTGTCAGGAGAAGAAGCTTGGTTGCGATTTGAATGGTTTTTAATTTTCATTCAGCCAAACTTATTTTGGAAAATGTACCTCCTTTTTATATGTTATATCCTAACAAACTTCTTTTTTCAATGACTTACTAGGATCATTGAACATCTTTGTTTTGTATACTCATTTCATCTTAGTACTGATAAATTATCACCTCAAGCGTATGATTTTACAATTTTCTAGGACACAAAATGGCTATCGTTGATATGATCCTATAAGTCAACGTCTTTATGTGTACATGCTTGTTAACTTCTTTAAACTCACAACTTATAGCAATCCCTCAGTCCCACAACCTACACTTGCTCCTGTTGTTCATAACCACCTCCACAGGTCTATAATCAGCGTAATCACCCATCCGTTGTGACACCAACACCAACATTTGATCTCTATATCCTTGTATTGTTTGCCTTGTCCATGACTTTTGCACATATTCTTAGTTCTATCACAAGGCTCTTATAGTTCCTCAATGGAAAGCGGTTATGGACTTTGAGATGGCTAGCCTTATTTTTCGAGGCACAAGGGACTTAATTTCTTATCATCCTAATGTATGCCTAGTTGTCTAAGATGGGTGTACACTCTAAAGTCCAACTTTGATGGTAGTATAGATTGACACATAGCAAGATTTGTAGCAAAAGAATTTACATGAGTTATGGTATGGGCCAAGACATTCTCTTCTATTGCATGCCAGACTTCTAATTGTGTGCTTCTATTTGTTGCTATTAATTATAACTAGAGATGCCATAGATGGATGTTTATAATAATTTTTTCCATGGAACGATCTCTGAAGATGTGTTCATAGAACAACATATAAGGTATATTACTCAGGTTGAAACTTAAGTTTGCAAGTATCGTAAAGCTATATACAATCCAATGCAAACGCAAAGGGATTGGTTCAAAAAATTTATTACAGCTTCTTAAAATGATCTCAAAAGTAGTGACTGCCAAACTGCCTTCATTGACATACTTAGGTTGGGTCAGTCATCCTAATAGTATATATGGATATTTTATTGACAAGAAGTGAACAAGATGTATTGTTAAAGTTAAGGCTCACCTTGAATTTTATTTGTTACCAATAATCATAGACATCCCAAATACTTTATTGGAATTGGGAATGCTTATAGAAAATGAGGGGATGCTCTTTCTCAAAATAAGTAGGCTTTTAGACCTGGCAACATGGTGGGGACACAGATCAGCATCAAATTGGATGGCTAGGATGACGTCATGTGCTGAATTAAAATTCAAATTCAAATTAATTAGAGCTATTAAAGATTTTCATATTAATTTTATTTAGATTTGATTTGATTCAGAGCATATCTGGAAGATTTGGAGACACCACATTTGGACCTGATTTTATTTTATTGTAATAGAATTAGTTCCATATTTACTTTTATTTATTTGGTATTTTATTTTCTGTATTTAATATTGTATTTTCAAATTTCTACATGGGATCTCTCTATATAAAGAGGTTGCCTTGCATTGTAAAATAGGATAGCATTTGATGAATAAAATTATGTTTGAGTTTTCTCAGAGCCTAGATCCGGATTAAGGGATCAATATTCCGGTGAAGGAAAGGGTAAGGTTAGCCTTTGATGAGAACTCTCAAATTAGCCTAGTTATCCACTTTTCAAAAAAAAAAAAAGAGATAAAAAAAAACTTTGCGCACTCACCTATCTTCGAAGCTCGGTCTTCGCCTCCGTCGACCCGTCGGCTGCTTGCGAGAGCCGGCAACCCCGCCGTCGTAGCTCCAGCCGTGCGGCCAGCCACTGCCTGCATCCGGCCAGCAGTCATCGCCCAAGACGTCTGATCTCGATCCCGCTGGTTCTGCCTTCTGTAACATCGTGCACACTGGTTCGGTCATCTCAAACCTCATGCACGTCGTTTGGCCTTCTGCAACCATCCGCGCCCGACGTTTGGCCTCTGCAACCTCGTGCACGACGTTGGACCAAACTTCGATCCCGCCGATCTCCTGCAACATTGAACACGAAGCTTAAGCCAACGGCCTCCTCCATAACATCGGTTATGATGTTTTTCAACCCGCCTTGCTGCGACCAAATCAGTTAACCCTCATAGCCAGTGACTCTTTTCCGATTCAATTCGCTAGTAAATTCTTTCTCGAACCCAACTAAGCTGATTATTTGACTTCAACACAAATTATTCGCTTACCATGGGTTATTCATTTGGCTCTAATTGTGTGACCTGATATTTCTTTATGTGTCAATTACTGTTGGATTTAACTGTGAGACGTCTGTCCTAAATTCCTGAATCTCGGATCTGATTTATTGAATTTAAATTAACGTCCTAATCTAAATTGATAAATTCTTATTTATCATACGATCCAGTTTAATTTTAATTTTAAAATATCTTAATTTACGGGATTCAAAAATCTAATTTATCATATAATTTATTTAGAAAATATTTTTCTCTTAGTTAAAATAATTTGTTAATCAATTTTGCTGAATATAAATATAAAATATCATTTGCAATTTTTTTTCCCGTTCTGCATCACAACAAGTTGAGTTCGAGCAAGCTTGAATAAACTCAAACTAGACTCAAAATGTTTTAGCTTGACTATTACTCGATTCAAACTCAAAAGTGTTCGAGTTCGAGTCGATTCGACCTAAAATAAGTTGATTTCAAGCCAACTCAAAATTCAATTCAAGTTGATTCAAAATCAAGGTTGTTAAAGAAAACTTTAATTAGAAATATGAGGACAGAAGGAATCGAACTCATGACCATTTCTTTCATCATTTTTGATTCAACTACCATGTCATATGCTTATTTATATAACAGTAGAACTAAAATATCTATACTTCATAAATTTTTTGATCAACACTAAAACAATTTCAAGCAAGTCATCCCTAACTCAAAATCGACTCGCAATTATGAGACTAAACTTATTCTTGAGTGCCATGATATTAGGGATGATGTTCTCAAAAAGAATATTGTTATTCCTCTCGTTATCTTCAATGGCAAACTTGCTAATCTTCTCACAAAATCCTTTACTTCTGCACATTTTACTAAACTTTGTACCAAATAAGATTTATATGATATCTATACTCTAGCTTGAGGGAAATTATTGGAATAATAGTTTCCGATTATGCTGGTCTAATTTATTTACTTTGCTCTTCTCCTTATTGTGTGTTGCTCTCACTCTTTTTTCAAGTCATGAAGGATTTGTTTCACTTAACAAATGGCATCAGTATTGATTGTGAACATGTATGAATATGAAGTTGAAGTCAAAACCGACTGCAACGTTATTACTCCTGTTCTAGTTGAATCTAGTTGAATCTAGTTGAAAGGACAATGGATCGGCAAAAAAAGATGTCTAATACAGCTCTTAAAAAAACCAAAAAATGTTTGATAGAAAACGATGCTTAATCCACCTTGGTCCTTATGCAATCTACACGATCACACTAAAGAATATGCACGGGATGACAATGGAACATGACATATCATGCAATTCATAAGGTTGAACCCACGAACACATTGAAAGACAACACTTTTGCTTGGTTTTAAAGCAAAAAACAACCAACAAAAAGATGATGTTGTTCAAAGATGTGAAAACATAACACAGATCATTCTAAAAATCATATCCCAAAGTTCTCTTTACACTGGAAAAAAGGTCATCCAATCAGACATAAGAGAATTATATAATAGAAAGACATTCAAGTAAACCATATGTGATATTCTGCAGACTACAACAAGGGAAAGTACCATTCATTCGAGTCTTCAAGGCAAAAAAAAGGGGAGGTAAGGAAAAACGATACTTTGCCGATTGAGAACAAGTTCAAGCGGCCGGAGGCTGCGACTCATCCGATGAGATCTCATCGCCAGGAGGGACAGGAGGCTTTGGATCCGACGCAGCAGCATCGCCGCTACCTTCCCCGGCGGGAGTTACATTACCCTCAGCTGGAGCAGGAGAGGCAGAGGAAGCCCTAGCCTTGACGGATTCAAGCATGCGCCTGCTGATCTCCTTGGAGTAGATCTGGAGTATTTCAATCCCCTCGTCGATGGATGCCTCCGTGCGGCCGGCATCATCTCCGGCAGCCGACGAAGGAGACGAGGCCGAGGCGACCGCGAAAGCCTCCTGCTCGATTTGGCGCGCGACAGCGGAAGCCTCGTCGGCCGGGAGGGTGCCGTAGCGCTTGGACAAAATGGAGGGGGAGGATAGGTTCTCGACCAGGCGGTTGATGACGGCGTCACGGGTGCGTTGTGTCGGCGGCCAGATGTTGACGGAGATGGTGGGAAAGGTCGGCGCAGGCACTGGGGAGGGCTGATCGCCGCCGGCGGCGGCCGCCGCGGCAGCAGAGACAGGGGTATCCTCTGGCTTGGGGTTCACGATCTCTCCCTCCGACTTGGAAAGATCTCTCTCTTCCGCCATTGCTTCCTAGTGGGAACTGGGAAGGGGAGGGGTGGAGCCGAAGCAGGGCATCAGAGAGCCTCGTAGAGCAGCGAGGGTTTGAAGGAAAGCGAGATCGCTTGGTGAGGTCACGTGACAGCAGGTAGCTCTGATTTGCTGGTGGGGGCATCATCGTGAGAAAATAATGGTTGGTAAATTCCATCGAAGTTCATGAATTTAAGAATAATATTAATTTAAGTTTATAATTTTAATTAATTTATAAACTAGAAGTGCAATTCAGTCCATTTTAGGTAAAAATTGAACCCGATTTTACTAAGGTCTGTTTCACTATATTGAAAACCGAAACCGAATCAAATAAATTTGGTTCAAATCTAATTTAAATCATATTCTAATAGTTCAAAGGATACTTCTATAATTTATATTATAATGAAATAAATTTAAATATTATATATTACAATTATCATTAAAATAAAGGCTTAATAAATTTTGAATTAAATTTTGGAGTTATGTATTTATTTTGAAAAAATTAGGTTTAATAATAATAAGACTATAATAAAATTAATAAATTACAAAAAATATTTATTCAATGAAATTTATAGTATAGATTATAAAAATAAAATAATAGTACTAATTAAGGCGGCTTATTGGACCGGTTCGATCCGAAACCGGTCCAGTAAGAACCGGTTCGGTCCAGAACCAGTTGAACCGGACCGGTTCTAACCGGTTCCGGGCCGCAGAACCGGTCCGGACTGATTCTGCGTAAGCAGAACC
>JAEMOT010003718.1:49725-84032 GCA_019297695.1 Apostasia ramifera
CGAAACTTCTGAACCTGATCTCGATCTATCTGCGGAACATGATCCTGAGGCAAGTGGAGATGTTGGCACCGGCACTGGTCCGTCAACTCAATCATCAAGTATCTCTAACAAGTCTCGGACGAAACGCAGTAAGGTATGGGAATTTTTTGATTTACAAATTAAACCGAATAGCAATGCAGAGAGACCTGAATATATTGCTATTTGTAAAATTTGTAAGAATCAATATTCTTACAAACAGGGCGGTACTGGTGGTGGGACTAGTACATTTAAGAAGCACCTAGTTAGATTTCATAAGTTTGATGAAAAAACTTGTCAACCTACTATTATAGAGCCAACCCAAACACAACTCAATCCACAGAGTGGATCTAGGCCGTGGGCATTTAGGAATAATACAGCACGTCGAGGTTTAGTTCGGTTTGTAGTACGAACTGAACAGCCGTTTACTATATGTGAAAAAGAGGGATTTTTAGAATATATTGTTCAATATTTACAGCCTCAATATACTCGTATTTCTAAGCATACACTTAAAAAAAATTGTATGTCAATGTATGATGAATATAGAAAATCTCTTATCGAACACCACAGTAATATTAGTTGTAGGGTTAGTTTAACATCCGATATTTGGACTAGTATTACTGGCGCGAGTTATTTAGTTGTTACTTGTCATTGGATAGATGGACAGTGGTGAATGCAGAAACGGATATTATCTCTAGATGTATTAGATGAGGCTCATACGGGTTCAACCATTTTTTCTTACATTCGCAATGTTTGTAAAATGTATGGTATAGAAAATAAAATTTTTAGTATAACTTTGGATAATGCCTCGAATAATAATTCTGCAGTTAATTTTTTACAGCAATTTTTAAGGCTTCCTCTTTATGGTTCTCTTTTTCATGTTAGATGTGCATGTCATATAATTAACTTATGTGTTTCTACTGCTTTTAATTCTAAATATTTAATTATCGATAAATTTAAGCATGTTGCAAAATAGATTCGTTTAAATTCAAATGTTAGGCGTGAATGAAAACGTGTTTGCGTAAGTGCTGGAATAAATTGTGTAAAATTTCCATTACCTGTAGAAACTAGATGGAATTCACTCCATCGTTTGTTCGAATCACTTTTACCGTACGAAGATTTGCTAACTGCTTTTTACAATTCATATACACTCAATCATGATCTTCAATTACATTCTTATGATTGGATTTTTTTAAAAAAAGTTTTTGAATTATTATCCATTTTTAAGGAGTCTACTGAAAATTTTTCAGGTTGTTATTATCCAACTTCATCTATTTTTCTGCCTTATATTTTTCAAATATTTCAAAAATTTGTAGAGTTTAGATCAGATCCAATTCTAAAAACTTTTGTTGCTGACATAGAATTAAAATTTAGAAAATATTGGGAAAAAATTCCACTTTTATATTCAATAGCTGCTATTCTTGATCCTCGTCAGGGAACCGAAGCTATTGAAGCTTTTTACGCGGAATATTCTGATTTCTTGGGGAGTAATACTGATGCCGAAAAAGCATCAGTTTTTACAACTCTCCAAGAGTTATTTTCTCTTTATTACAGTGAGCAGGTTGCGAGCAGGAATGTGGAGCAAGTGGAAATATAAACAGCAACAAAGAAAAAGCCCGGTATTTTCAACATTCTTAGATCGGCGGCGGCAAAAAGATCTGTCGCTACAGATAAGGGAAAAGCAACTGTTGGAGAGCAATCGACAACACAGAATCAAGCCCCTACAAATTTGAACGAGTTGCAATTCTATTTATATCTCGCAGAGAAATTTGATGATGATATGAGCTTGTTGGAGTGGTGAAAAAGATCATCAAAGCAGTATCCCATTTTATCTGCTTTGGCACGAGATGTACTAGCAGCACAAGCTTCAACTGTAGCTTCTGAATCAGCATTTTTCACCACAGGGAGAATAGTAGGAGATTACAGAAGTAGTTTGTCTCCTACAACCCTTTGCATGCTTACTTGTCTACAAGATTGGTTTGCTGCTGAGTCACGAAATCAACAATACAATTTCGTGGACGAATTTAAGGATAATAGTTCAGAAGAAGAGGAGGAGTACTCGAGAAAAATTCTTTGTAGTTACGACGAATAATTTTTTTATGTAAAATATTTGTAAATATTTTTGTTAATATTAATAAAATTTCATAGGATTTTTTTTTTATGTTAATTTTGTCAGAAATATTAAAAAATATATACTTTTTTTATAAAATATATAAATAAATATATTTTTTAATTAATTTATCCGATTGACCCTACCCGACCCAATTATCTGGATCCGGACCGGACTCGGACCGGATCCAAGGCCACCTAACCGGTTCCGGACCGGATCCGGAACCGGTTGGAACCGGTGGAACCGGACCGGAACAGGTCCGGTCTGGTTCGGTAACCAGCCCTGGTACTAATTGATGCAGAGTTAGATCACCCACATCAGCAACTTTGAACATAAATTATAACAAGTATTAGCTCATACAAAGTTATCATTTTTCTTCACATATTTTATTTAGATTGTTTATTTAGTCGAACATTAGTTTATGTCAATGAGAATGCTTACTAAAATGTCATGTAAGTATATGAATGTCAATTTAAGTTAATTGAATTTATATTAAATTAAGTTGGATTCAAATAAATTACATTAGACTCAAAAAGATGATGCTTAGTCAAAGAAAGGACTGATTTACAAAGAAGCCAAAGTGTGGAGAGCCGATTGCAATTTCACCATCAAAGGTTTTACATCCAGCCATAAATAGAATCAGGCTAGGGGTTGCCTCTGCTTCGCCGAACCAGCGGCGGGCTCCAGCCCCGACGTGGGGCGGCCGCTCGGCTCGACGCTACTCACCTGACGCCACTCGCCCGGCGCCACTCTTCCGATGCCGCTCACCCGACGCTAGCCTTTATCCTATCTGAGCCCTGATTCATCCATCACTTCTCTACAAATGACGGGAGACTCCGTCATCACCGCTGGAACCGCTAAGGCTTCGTCAGCTCACTTCTCTCATCGCATGCCAGTTCGTGCGGTTCGTGGAGATTTTTCCCCTTCCCTATAAAAGGGCCAGGTGAGTATGATGGAGGGGATAGTTGTTGATGATTGCATTCTCATTGTGAGCATTTGAAGAAGAGATACCTACTTCGATTTGGAGCGGATCTATGCAGGTGGTGATGATTCGGACCGAGAAAAGCAGAGAGGCTGCAGGTTTCCCAAATTTCCCATTGACGCATGAGGGTTTTTTCCTACCAAGCTTTCCATTGATCTTTACTGTTAGACTATAAAAAGTTTATTTCTTTAGTGGAACTTAAACTTTGAATTAAGGGCCAGTTTGATTCACCGTTTCAAACGGTTTTAAACGGGGCAAAATCGATTTAATAAAATTAATTATTCAAATAATTTTAATTCATCTCATAAATTTGAATCCATTTTAAAAACGTGAAACTGAAACCACCGAAAACGTAGTTTCAGACTCGCGATTGTTTTTTCTTTTTTTTCGGATTTTCAGAAAAATATATCTCGAGATAAATTTGGTATTTCTCTCAAGACTAAAATTAAAGAATAATTAAATCTGATAAATTCAAAATTTTCAGAATAATAACAAATTATTTTTTAACTCATAAGCATATCCCTTAAACATTACAAATTTTGATATATATTCTCTTCAGAATTTTAAATTAATAAATATTTAAATAAATTATAAAATTTTAAATAAATATTTTTTTTATTTATTTTTATTATTTTTGAGATTTTATTGTGAGATGAAGTGGTTTCTAAATTAATATTCATTCAAACAAAAAACAATTAAATTAGATTCAAAACTAGTTTTAAATTATTTTTCATTCAAACAAAATTTAAGTTTGAAACTGCTTCACTTATCTGAAATAGTTTTAAACTTTGAATTCGATTTTATTTATTTTGAATCTGAATCCAGTGTCAAACGAGCCCTAAATCTCTATTAATTCTTGCCGGTTACATAGCAGTTGATTTACTTGCTTATTGCTGGATTCAATCCTGTCTCAACTGTATTAGGTGTAGAATCTAATTTCCCGTTGATGTTTAAGTTATAAATATCATAAATTTGGTTAGCCCACAAGCTAAATTCTATAAAATAATTCTTCTTTGTTTGATGAAATTAATTTTCTGTTTGCTGAAATTAAACATTTATCAACATTACATGCTAGTTGATGTTCAAGAGTATTGTTCTCACATTAATATTATCTGATCTCTATATCATATGATTTGGTGATTAATTATTTTAGCAGTTTGAAAAAAATTTATATTAATTAAATAAGTTTCTGTATTTTATTAAAAATATTACGAAAATTTTATGAAATTAATTCGTGGCAGCAATAATATAATTAAGAGAACTTTAGCTCAATTTCCTCGAAATCATATGATTTAATTAATTTTACATATTTAAGTCATATAAGGTAGCATCATCTCAAATTAGAAGAAAAATAATAATTCTAGACTTTAACACAGTAATAGTAGTGTTAGGATTGCTTTAAATCTACCCTCATATTGTATCACTAATAAAAGAAATTTTTTAATTTAGTGTTATTAAATATAAATAAAATAAAATATTTAATTTTTTTATAATAATATAGATTTATTATATAGTAATAAAATAAAAAAAATTAATTTATATATTATAAAATTAATAAATTTAATAATTAATAATTATTAAATTGAGTACTTGGTTCGATTTTGGTTCATGAATGCTAGAACACAAAACCAAATCAAATCATTTGGTTTGAAAAATTGTAGAACTGGAATAAAATTGAAACGATCAGTTTCGATTTAGTTTTTGTTTGATTTTTGTTCGGTCTCAATTGTTCGGGTTTTTTTCATATCCTTACCCTAAAGTTGGCATTATAGTTTTAATTAGGTACTTTTAAATTAATTTATTCTTTTTTCTCATCTTTTTAAAAAATTATTTTTAAATTAAATATATAAATATAAAACTGTTAAAATACCACTTGTTTTCTCACACCTCTAGACGGCGCTGAGGTGACGTTGCAGACACACACATCCACCAGACCTGTGGTCCTGCACATGAGGGCCTACGGGCCATAACCGCACCGATTTTGTGTGTGCGATAGCCCAAGTCTGGCACATAGGCCCAGCACACCTCTCCCCCACCGACTTGCACGTGCTCAGCCCTGCGTGCAGAAACTTGTGCGCATGGTGGCTATGCTCAAGGGCAGCACCGCCTAGGCCTCATTCGGAGGCGTGGGAGAGCTAGGGATATTTTAATCATTTTATATTTATATTTTAAATTTAACATAAATTTTACTTAAAAAATTTAAAAATATTTAAATTAAGTAAAAGGGATATAAGTGAACCATAATGTCAACTGTTAAGGATCTTATTAACAAAATTTTGAAATAATAAATTTAATTGCTCGTATCTTAATATTTACTTTCAGTTAAATCACTAGTCAATTTTCCGAAAACAAATAAGTGTGATGATTAATATCATTTTTGTTTCGTTGGTAGAAGAAACATAGTTGGTGTTAATTTTTGTTTGATATAAATTTTTTTATTTGCTTCAGTATTTTGTTAGTTTTATATGTACAAAAAAATTTTGATATGAAGCAAATAGGTGTCTATATTAAACAAAAATATTCATTTAAAATAAAAAAAGGACGTATAAAATTTGAAATCAATAATTAATGTATCTGTATGAATCAATAATATGTTTATATAAAATAATACAAATAGAATGCAAAAAAAAATTTAGGAAACAATATGCTCCTTATAAGTAAAAAAATTGTCTATTTGGAAAAAAAAGACATACAAAATCAAAAATTGTATATATGAAAAATTTGGGCTGCATTAAATAATATAATATTGAACTGCAAGATTGTGCTTTACTTGTAAGATTTTATTTTCAAAATATAAATTTTAAGATTTAATTGTTTTTGATTTTTCTAATATGTTGAATATATATAACCGATTTCATTTAGTGGAATGAAATTCGGATCATATATATATGCAAAACACCCTTATGGTCTCGTTTGTTTGGCCGTTGAAAATTATCCTGATTTAATTTTAATCAGGCATATGACATCACACATAAAATTTAATATTAAAAATTAACTTTATTTCACATCATATATATATCACTAAAATAATAACGAACTAATATTATATTCCTCATATATTCCAACATAATAATTAATTTTATTTCACATTATTTATAACTTTCAATAAAAAAATATTTCTATTAAATTTAATCTTGTAAACAAATAGGCTTTATATGTTGTTAAATAAATTTAAAGATGAAAAGTTTTTATTCTAAAGAAGAAATTAAAAAGTTTGGTCTCAAGGATTATTTTTTAATAAAAAATATATTTATTTATAATTTTTATGAAAAATAATTTTTTAATATTAAAGTTGCATAAAAATAAAATAAAAAAATAATTTTAATATTGCAATTTATAGTAAGCATAAAAAATTGATTTTTGACATTAAATTTTATATTGAGAGTGAAATAAAATTATTATAAATTATTATTAACTTAAAATATTAATAAAAATATTAATTTTATTATTTTAAGCTATGAGCTAAAAAAAATGCTAGCTTTTGTAAAGGGTTAATAACAATTAGGCCTCCGACTAATTTTGACCTATATAGAACTAAATTTTTTTAATTTCTAAATTAATTAATTATGTCTTCTAATTTAAAGTAAAATAAAAATAAATTTTTTATTATTAATTAAAGTACTTAATAAAAAAATATTTTTTTAATTAATAAATCAATTTAGATTTTATATTTATCTAAAATATTGATTTAGCCTCTAAAATAATCAAATTTATCCATTAGCTAGAGAAATATTATCCATTAAATTTTTTTATTAATGTTAAAAAATCTATTTTTATATTTCCTCAAACTAAATGGACCTGAATATATAGGCTTAAATTAGAGTAATCGAATTGCTATTAATGTTTCTTTTTGAAATATGTTGAAAAAAAAATGATGAGTCTAAGATAAAGATCTCATAAAGTTGGATTAAAAATGATATAAATTATTCATATAAAAAAAATTTATGAAATATGAAATAGTTTTTTTCTTGATAAAGCTGAAAGACAAAATATCAAGATTTTAAAACTCAGCAGAAAATACTAAAAACTCGCAGCTTTCTATTGGTTTTAGTCAAAATCGATTTGAAAAAGCTATCGAGTTTTTATTTCATAGTTTCGATAGTTTTGACTAAATTTTTGTCATAGCTATCAAAATCCAATTGGAACTCATTTTTTTCAAAAAATAATAATTAATAGATATCATTAATAAATTTAATTTAAATTTATAAAATTTAAATAATTTACTCAAAAGACTGAAACTATTGATACTAAAACTTCTGAAATCATCAAAATTATCGAAACTGAAACCGAGTTTTAAAATATTGGAAAAATACTCATGATATAAAAGTGCATTATGATGTATCATTCTTCACAAAAGTTATAGATTATGTAACAGAGAGAGGAAGCTGATATTCTCCTAACTTATTCAGGCTGGCCAATTGGATCCTTTAGAGGAAGTCAATTGATTTTTGTCAATATCCTTTTGTTTCAACTATTTAGGGCCTGTTTAGTGCGAGAATTAAAATAAAAATAAAATAATACTAATTTTTAAAATAATGATAAGAATAATAAATAATTTTTTTTTTAATTATTTTATATAAATTTGAATATAAAAAATATTATTTTATTTCACATACTTAATAATTTTTAGTCATAAATTTTGTCCTCGCACCAAATAGGATCTGATCAATTTCATTTGAATGCTCAGCACATACATAACTACGAGGAAGTTTATTCAGATGAATAATTAGTCAATGGCCATGATCTTGGTGTTAGGTGCTAAGGAGTGTTTCATGATAGAGGAATATTTTTAAAACTAGGTTTTTTACTTATTTTAATTGTTAAGTTAAATATTTACTGTAACATCATGTGATCTCAAATGCAGAGATATTGTCCATTTTGATTTTAGAAAAATTATATGACTTGAATACCTCATAATAAGTCACCCATTCCAGTATTACTCAAGCTCAAACACCTTTAATTATTTATTTATACAGCTCAAAATCTCCATCCTTTAAGTACACTTAATTATGAAATTTCTTATTATTAGCCTCATAGTTTTGCTTTAAAAGGCATATTTAACATTTGATATCACATTATCTACTTATATAGCTCAAGATCTTTCCCTTTTTTAATTGGGACGATTTATTCTTGTGCTCCTCTCTTACTTTTTATTGGCCTAAAAACCTACCAACAGCCGTATTTTGCTTCAGTGATTTCTTTCTTTTAGTACATTACCTGACGATCACTTTCCGCCCTCTTCGACTATGAGCGTCACACTTTGACTTAGTGATTTTTTTCTCTTATAACATCACTTGGCGATCACTTCTTGCCCTCTTCAGTTACGAAAATCACATTTATCTGATTATTCGATATTTTGAATGTATAATTATAATTATTACTCCATCATAATAACGAATAAACGTAATTTGTTCAAATTTAAGTGTAAATTCAGCGACAGCTTCTAAAATCTAAATTTCTAATTTATAGAATTTTGTTTTATAATATTTATAAGGAAATTACAATTTCCAAGATTGAAAAAAATGGATAAGAAGTTTAATTTTTAGCTTAATGTTTTTGAGATAAATTGTAAAATATATATTTTTTTTTACAGTTGACAGGTAATTCAAAAATTAAAAGCAAAGGCATAAACTTTACAACATCTAAGACTTTAAGATTAAAATTCTGTTTATTTCGAAGTTAAAAATTAATTTAATTTAATTTTAATCATGATATATCATATTACACATAAAAATTAATATTAAAAATTTATTTTATTTTATATTTTACGTATATTACTAAAATAATAACTAACTTATATGACATTCTTCACATATCCCAACATAATAATTAACTTTATATCACATCCTTCACATATTTATAATAATTAACTTTATTTCATATTATTTATAATTTTTTTATAAAAAATATTTTTATCACAATTTAATTTTAATCTTATTAAATTAAATCTTACAAATAAATAGAGCCTAATAAGTGGTTTAACAATGAATTTAATCTTTTTTGGTAGATGGTAAGGAATATTTGAAAATAAAAATACAACTTTTAAATTAAAATTTTAAAATTAAATAATATTTTTAAAGATTAAGATATAATGGTGCTTTTCTAGTAAGAAATTTATCTAAATACTACAGAATCTCAAATTTGAATTATATATTAATTATAATTTTTAAGTGTGATGAAAAAAATTGTGAAATACAGGAGAAAATTAAAAATTAATAATAATTTTAATGATAATAAAATTTATATTATTTCTTATGATGAGAGAATGCACATAAGAGTGAAATTGAAGAATGTAATTATGATAAAAATGGGAGACCGCCAGAGTGCAATGAGGGTGAGAATAGCATTATTGTCCTAATTTTTTTTATTTTTAAAGTTTTTTTTATTAATATTCACAACTTTTGTCTAAGAGGAGTTTTAGGGCCACAGTAGCACAAAATTGATTCGGGAAACTTAAATTGAGTATTTTAAAATATTAAAATTAATTTATAATATATTTTTAATCTTAGAATCTCAAATATAATTTTTTTTAAAAAAAAATTATTTACTTTTATTTTAAGAACAAGCAATTTATCTTTATTGAGCCTCAAACTTATAAAGCTCTTTTCGCGTGATATTTAAATTCCTAAATCTTAATTAATCTCGATTTTCCTTAAAATTTATTGTGATATCTTCGAGCATCAAATAAAATGAAATTCAAATTTTAATGTAAGATTTTAATCCAATCTTTTTAAACTGAATTCTAAGATTTATTATCATAATTTTAAACTAAAACATTCGAAAAAAATTACAAAAGTTAAAATTTAAACTCGATCATATATTATATATAATTTTTGATACGGTATTATAAAACTACATACCTAAATAGGGTTAATCAAATTTAAACTCAAATTATCAACTAAAAGACTTTCATCAAACAATTTATGTTTTGATCGTATTCACGATCAAATTTTATCTCCCTTGCAATCAATCAATTATTTTACTTAAAATAAAATTTAAAATTGGATAAGTAATATCTTATTTGAGTCCGAGTGCTTAAAAAAAAATTTACGTTCAGAGGATGAACTTCAGTCCCTAAGCTATAGCCTGCCATGTCATAAATGGGCTCCACCCCAGTGTTGATGTAAAGAGCACTGATTAGTGAGCCGAGCGCTCAGTGCGTCGAAACAAAAATTATTCTTTTATTTATGATTCTTTATTTTTCGTGATAATAGAATTAATTCTACATTACTTTTTAGCCACTCAACCCCAATCTTCTTTTTACGGCCCTGCTGGCAAGTGGTGTGAAAAAAGAATAGAAAAAATTATTGGGTTCGTACGGCACACCGTTCAGACGTTCAATCAGAGGGCGCCATGTGTACCCGGACCCAACTGTATGGCATACATAGCACCCTTTGATTGGGTTCCGAACGGTGCGCCGTCCGAACCCAATAATTTTTCAAAATATAGGTGGGCATATATGAAAGTTTATTAATTAAAAATTATATTTCATCAAAAAGCTGACATAATTTTTAAAAAATGTATTATTTATGTTGACCGTACGAACCTAAGGCCCTGTTTGGCAATGGGCTAAAAGTCATGGCTAAAATTACCCATGGCCAAAATCTTAAATTTATTTTAAAAAAATATTAAAAAATTATTTTATATCTCATCTCACACAAATTCTAACATTAAACAATCACTTTATTTCACATCCAACACAATTCTCAATAAATCAATTAACTTTATTTCACATCATATACAATTTTTAATATAACTAACTTACTTTATTTCACATCATACACATTTTTCAAAAATAGCTAAAAATTCTAACTACACCTTTTTTTTCTTCTTATTATCAAACAGAGTCTAAGTGAAAAAAAAAATAGCACTAAAATAAATAATTTTTAAAATTATAACCCTACGCAATATTTGTCTTTCATTAAACTATATAATATTTACCTTTAAAAATTAAGAGTGATAATTTGAGTTGATGGATCGAATTTTAGCAAACTCATTTTTTATTCCATTGATTTAAATTTGACTAAATCTGTCCTGTTTATTAAAAAGGTCAATGAACTTATTACACCTGACTTGCCATATTTTCATTATAATTTCTGAAATATCAAATTTTAATAAATTCAATTTTTTACTTAAAATCAAATAATCCTAAAATTTAATAAAAATATTAAAAATATAATTAAATTATGTAATAAGTATTTAATAAGTATTATTAAAATCAAAATTTAAAACAAAAAACTGTGTCAATTTTGATAAATTGATTATTCATGAATCATACTCAGGTTGACGATCACACTTGTATAAACTATCTGATTAGGTCAGTTCAATTTCGTAAATTGAATAAAAAATTATTACCCTTATTAAAAATAATATTAAACTAATTCACTTTCTTGAATTTATAATAACCAAATGCTATATCATAAAAAATGAACTGAATTAAGAGCAATCTCCTGTGCAGTTCATGGTCCAATCAATTAGACCAATCAACAAATCGATTCAACTAGTAAATCATTACATTTAAAAATTTTTAAGGGATAATTTTTTATATGCCCTAAAAAATTAAAATTTTATGTAATATATATATATATATATATGTATGTCTCAATTTTTAAAAAATATTAGTATCTATCTAAAATAATAACTATGACTCAAAATAACAAATTGATTTATTTCGTTGATTCACAATTATTATTAAAATTATAAATATTATAGAAATAAATTAATTTATTAAAATTTAATTGTTTTAACATCAAATCAAATCTGATAGGGCTTGACAGCGGATTCAGATTCAAAATAAATAGAATCGGATTTAAAGTTTGAAGCGGTTTCAAATAAATGAAATAGTTTCAAACTTAAATTTTATTTGAATGAAAAATGGCTTGAAACTAGTTTTGAATCTACTTTAATTTATTTTCGTTTGGATCAATATTATTTTAGAAATCACTTCATTTCACAATAAAATCTCAAAAAAAATAAAAAATATATAAATTTTATAAAAAAAGTAAATAAAAATTATTTATTCAAAATTTTATAATTTATTTAAATATTATTAATTTAAAATTCTCACGAGAATATATATCAAAATTTGAGATATTTAAAAGATATGGTTATTAATCAAAAGATGATTTATTTTTTTTTCTTTAAATTTTGAATTTATCAAATTTAATTATTCCTTAATTTTAGACTTAAGAAAAATACCAAATTTATTTCAAGATATATTTTTCTAAAAATCTGAGAAAAAAGAAAAAGTGATCGCGAGTTTGAAACCATCTTTTTCGATAATTTCGACTTCGTGATCTTGAAGCTGTTTTATGTTTCTAAAATAGATTCAAATTTATAGAATGAATCAAAATTATTTAGCTAATTAATTTTATTAAATTATTTTTGTTCGCTTGAAATTGCTTGAAGCCGCCAATCAAACAGACCCATTATGTCAGATTCACGGTGGGACCCGCCAGCTTAAACGTACGGTCCGAATGCAGCAGCCGGGGAAGTGGAAACTTCAAAGATGCGAGAGAACGTTGATCATAACCTGACGAGGCCTGCACATCGCTTTCAAGGGAATCAACTTGGGCATGGTGAGCCCTTCCCCTTCCCTCAGATCCACCAGCTCCTTCCCCACCCTCTCCCACTCGAAGCACTGGATCAGAGCTCCAAGCGCCAATCCCATCATCCGATGAGCCAACGCCTCTCCAGGGCATCTCCTCCTCCCCGATCCGAACGGCAAGAACCGAAATCCCTGGTCAGATCCGCCTTCCTCCCCTTCCTCGAATCTCTCCGGCTTGAATCTCTCCGCCTCCTTCCACCATGTCGGATCTCTGTGGATCGCGTAGGCGTTTATCAGCAGCATCGTGCCGCCGGGAACCTCGCCGTATCCCTGGATCGTGCAGGCTCTCGACGAATGGTGCGCGAGCAGGAGGGGGGCGGCGGGGAAGAGGCGTAGGGTTTCTTTGACGATGTTGTGGAGGTAAGGAAGACGATGGAGATCTGAATCGGAGATCAGACGATCGTGGCCGATCTGACCGTCGATTTCTTCCCTTGCCTTTTGCAGAGCTTCGGGATGGTTGAGGAGGAGAGACAGAGCCCACTCCACTGTGCTGGCAGAGGTATCTGTTCCTGCTAAAATGATGCCCTAAGAAAATACAGGCCGGGCTGTTAATTTTGTATGAAAATTGCAGATCCATCTAAATTAAAATTGGATTTAAAAATTAAAATTTGAAATGAAAATAAAACCAATTAAATTTTTTTTTTTTTGAAGTAGTTTAATTAATATTAAAATTTATTTATAATTTACTTTAAATTAAAAAATTTATTTAGTAAATTTAGAAATTAGAAAGACTTAGTTTCATGATTCAAATTAGGAGGACGTAATTGGCAATATTTAAAATTGAGTACTAATAATTTATTTTATGCCCTGATATTTTATCAATATATCATAAATTGTTAAAATATATTAAAACTAAAATAATAATGCTGAAAAAGGTTTTTAAAACTTAAACAAATTAAGTGAATTAATTAACCAAATTTACCGATATCATTCCTTTGATAACCTTGTCGGAGTAGTTCCCCGGCTGGGCCGGCTCAGCCTGCTGCAGCTCCAGCATCACGTCGACGATGGTCTTCTCTTCCTTTTCCTCCATCATCTCCGGCGACCTCCGGCGGAGCCGCCGCTCATCTACCATCCCCTGAAACAGGACGTCCATCTCCTCCCCCAGCTTCTTCATCCGCTTCGTCATCCCTCCGAGCCCTAGCCACCTCATCGCCGGCAGGTAGTCCTCAAGGCACGCCGCTCCGCTCAGCCGGAAAACTTCTTCTACTATCCTCTGAAACCGCCGCCCATTCTCCTCCGTCACCGACAACTTTTTGCCGTGGTATCTCTTCCCGTCGATCATCCTCATAACCGTGTTGAACGTCAGATCCGTCAGCTTCTGTCTCATCTCCACCTCAAACCAGTTAAAGGTGGACGGGCGGAAGAGGCAGCGGAGGAGGGAGCAAACTTCGTCCGCGCGAGCGCCGGCGAACGACTGGAGGCGGCTGGGTGAGAGGAGCTCGACGGTGAGTATTCGCCGGAGATCGCGCCAGTAGGGGCCATACGGGGCGACGCCGACTGAGGAGTAGTCAAAGGCCAGGAATTTGCCGGCGAGGAGGAACGGGCGGTTGGCGAAAGCAACATCGTTTGTGTTGAGGCACTCGCCGGCAGCGAAGGGGGAGGAGATGAGAAGGACGCGGAGAGACCCGAAGCGGAGGAGAAGGGAGGGGCCGTGGGCGGCGGAGAAGTCGGCGAGGGCGCGGTGGAGGGGCTGGCTCTGCCGGCCGAGAAGGAGGAGGTGGCCGACGATTGGAAGTCCGCCGGGAACGGTGGGCGGGAGGTTACGCCGGCGGAGGCCGAGGAGTAGGATGAGGGCTGAGAGGAGAAGAACAGCGAAGCTAAGGAAGACGGCGGTCTCCATTGTTGCTCTTCGGCGCGTCGACGATGGAGGAAATTAAGCGCGCTTATGTTATCGGACCTAATGGAGTAAAAAAGGTAGGAAGAGCGCGCCCTTTCGCTATCTCAGACTACTGAGCGATGTGACATATAATTTGGCATATTAAAATTCTAAACACAATTTAATCCTTTGTTCCGAGAATATGCGGTTATAAATGAAAGTATAACAAAATAAATTAGTATATTTATGAAAAAAAATTAGAATTAAATTAATTATTAATAAAATTAGAAAAAGTCGATTTAAAAGATTTGAATTATAGGTTAATAATAAGCTGATTGAAATTTTAGTTAAAAAATTAATTCATTAAATTTTGCTCATATACAAAAAGGAAAAAGAAGATTAAATAAAATATGACAAGAAAATATAAGGAGTAATCTTACTTACTTAGACTTATATAAGAATTTGTTAATTAATAGAGTGTAATGGAAACAAAAGATTCATGTAGCCAACCCCAAATACAGGGATTAAGGCTTCGTTATCATTGTCATTGTCGTTGTCATCATTTGGAGAATATGCAAAAATTTCTTATCTACACTCTACAAGCTTCCAAGCTACGTGTCGCATATAATTGATATACCTCCGAATTACTATCTCCTGTGCCACTTTGACATCGAAACCGCCATTCATGTATGGGCACTATGGGAAAATAGGAACAAACAAATTTGAGGGTATGAAAGGAAGAACTCCTGTAGAACTTGTCGAATTTCCTGAATACCGAAGTAGTTTATGACTGCAAACCTTCCAATGCAAATAAGCAATGGTCATGATGAGGCTCAAGTACAACTAAAGATGGCAATATATGAGTTGACCCGTGAACCGAGCCAGAACCAGACCCTGGAATTCCAGATATAGGTCATGAACATTGACTCATTTATCAAGTGGGTTAGATTCAAGTTGTATATAATCAGATCGAATTGAGTTCAAGTTACTTATTTATCAACATTTGTTCTATAAACGGATCGGATTGGTGGGTTGATACAACCCATTTATTATTCAGGTTGGGTTGGGGCTATTGATCTTGATTTATAAAAGAGTTGGATTTGAATTGAGCTATTCGGGTCGTGTTAAATTCGGGTTTGGGTCAAATCCGACTCTCCAACCCGTTTTGCCACCCAACCAATTGAGGCTAGAGGGACATCCCCATCCATGGAGGCATCCTGCAATTGGAGGCTACCACCTCCAAATAGTGTGAAAGTAAAGTTTGATGCAACTATTAAAACAAAATCAATCGGCATAAGTGTAGTAATTAAAGACTAGCTCACCAAGCCGATTATTCTGTTGGCTAGACATGCTCTGAGGGAATTGCAGCTAGGGCTGTTACTGATCCGATCTCGAGCCGAGTCAATACCGGCTCGAGATCGGATTAATTACATTTCGATCGACTCAAAATCGACTCGAACTTGATTGGGTTCGACTTTGAGCTGGCTCGAGTCAATTCCAATCGACTTCGAGCCGATTTCGATTCATTTTTAAGCTGGCTCGAAAATGAATCAAATCTCTCTTTTTTTTAGCCGATCTCAAGCCAGGTAAGCTCGACTAGATCCGACTCGAGATCGGCTCAGTTTATAATATATATATATATATATATATATATATATATATATATATAACATATATTATATATACGTATTATAATATAAAATATATTTTAATTCGAGCCGATTTCAAACTGGATCGAGCCGAGCCTACCCGGCTCAAAATCGGCTCGAAATTATTACCGATCTGAACTTTTGGCTTGTTAATCAGCTCATTTAAATCGACTCGATTTTAATTCAATTTAAAATTAATTTACTTTTTGATCTTCGATCTATAAGTGTTGACGTAGGATGTGGGGGTCCCAGGAAACACCAAAGAGGAAGAGAGTTTCGGGAGACGGCGGTGCGTAAGGGGGTGAGCCTGTTAATGAAAGCTCAAGTAGAGGATTAGTTCAAAGCAACCAGAGAAGCACACAGAGATTTAAGGTGGTTCAGAGAGATGATCCCCTACGTCCACCGGTCGATCAGCAAGGTTATTTCACTAAAGAAAAGGGGTAGCCCTGAAGGCTTGTACAATGCTTTCTTAAAGAAAAGAAGAAGAAGAAGAAAGGGAGCTTCTCATTTGGGGCTCTGATACAGTGAGAGTTGTCTTAGAGAGAGGGTTCTCTATCGTTCTTGATTACCAGTTGCTCTTCTTGCCCCCTTTTTTTCTTTACTGAAGAACTGTTCAACGGTATTTATAGCCGGTGGGAAGGTGTAGCTTCACCTAGGTTCCCTGGTGAAAAGGGGTGATGGGTAAGCTCTGGAGCCCCCGCCGTTCGCCTGCCACCCGAGAGATCTGAGATTGTGAAAGGAAGGTGATGGTATTTAATACTAGTACCTTTTCCGGGGATTCGTGACTGCTGGGGCGTACGGATCCTTGATCTGCGGGTCTCGGGGATGGGCGTCTTGTACGGGGAACGGTGTGGTAGGTGGAGCTGATTGTGACAGGCGGTACTTTGTACCCTCGTGTACGAGGTTACAGAGGATACCCCCGACTCGTCGTGGACGAGATTTGCTCGTATCCTCGTGGCCGAGATTTTGTCTTAGTCGGAAGTCCTGCAAAACTTAAAGCTGAGTCAGCAAATCAATCAATCAAATGAAGGCCAGCCAGGCGTCACGTGTTCGATCAGGATACAGCGCAGGAACCACGTGTTAACAATAAGCGATCGCAACATTCATTATGGAGAGGAGAGCTAAAAAAATCATTTTGGAAGGAGACTTTAACAATAATATTCAATGTCTTGAGAGAAGAATTAGCATGCCCTGATCTATCAACCTTTGGACTGTGTATAGAAAGCACAAAATGAATGCTTAAAGATTTAATTTCCTACAAGATGACTTTTAATAGAAGAGAAGGAAATGCAACTACAGGCTCTATTTGGCGCGAGGACCAAAATAGTATTAATTTAAAAAATTATACTAATAATAAATAAATTTTTTAATCATTATACACAAATTTTAATACAAAAAAAATTATTTTATTTCACATACTTAATCATTTTTAATAAAAATATAAACTTTATTTCACATCCTAAATCAAAATACTCAAATCGAGTATTTTGATATTTTTATTAAAAATGATTAAGTATGTGAAATAAAATAATATTTTTTTATATTAAAATTTATTTATAATAATTACAAAAAATTTATTTATTATTATTATTATAATTTTTTAAATTAATATCATTTTATTTCTGATTTTAATTTTTGCACCAAACAGAACCTAGTGTCTTGCTCTTATTATATGTCAAGTTGACTCTTTTAGAAGTAAATAAAGTAAATTCAACTTTCAAGGCAAATTTAAAATCTAATTATTTTGAGTTTTGCCAGATGGAAATTCAATGAAAATAAAATATTTTGATTTTTTTTTGATATTGTAAAATATTTTGATTCTGAGTATCTTAGAATTGGTCATGAAATGATTATTGGAGTTGCTTGAACTACATCAACTAATTAATTTAAATCTAACTAATTATGTTTAATATAATAATATATATGTATTGTATGCTTCTATTAAAAAAGTTAATTAAGTTCTAATAAATTTGAAAACTGATTCAGAACCGAATAATTTTTAATCTAATTGAATTAAACTTAACTTGCTTTTGTTCTGGCCGTCTAACTCGTGTGCTCGAGAACCCTAAAGCTAATCGTAGAAAGAAACTCTTATGTATTAATCTTATGGGGCCTATTTGGTAGACTTTATCGCCTTATTATTTCTTGAGAATCTAATATTTGTTACGTAAATGAGATCTTTTTGTAACTCGATGTTATAATTTTAGAAACTAATCCAAATACACGAAAGAACCAACTTGAAACAAGGCCAGACTACGGGTTAGATTTGTATCGGTTTGAGTCATTTGGCCTCGGTTTAAATCTGACCTATGGATCGATATACCATTCGAGTTAGATTAAACATCGGATCGAAACGAGGTTGGCTCAGATTTGCTTGCTAGAACATTCAAATCAGATCTTGAGTTGATCCCGAACTCTTACCTAAGTAGTTCTTGATTATTTGATGGATTAATTCTCGCATATGTACACTTTTAATCAATATAT
Organism: Apostasia ramifera; assembly: GCA_019297695.1. Classification (NCBI taxonomy): domain Eukaryota; kingdom Viridiplantae; phylum Streptophyta; class Magnoliopsida; order Asparagales; family Orchidaceae; genus Apostasia; species Apostasia ramifera. Next base: position 68,392 of record JAEMOT010003718.1, read on the forward strand.
AAATAAATTAAAAACTTTTCCTTCAATTTGTCAAGTTTTGTGAGTGCTAAAATATTCGTTGCTTTATCCACTTTTATTCACTTTTAGTTATATATATAAAAAAATTTGAATTAAGTGACACTCCGGTCAAAAACGTTAAAAAAAAAAAAAGAATTAGCTATCCAATGAGTTAACCTAAAATAGGTTTCGCCACAAAGAATATATAAGCTATGATGTCGGATTAAATCTTAGATCGAGTCAGTTTAAAATGAGCCATTTGCAGACCTACTTGAGATTGCTCAAGATCTCATGAATTCTTAGGGAAACTTCAAAGAGTCGTAACTTACTGTTGACGCAAAAAATATGTCAAAATAAAATAAAATAAGACAATAACTTTTACGTGAAAATCCGGTATTCGGGGCAAAAATCACGAAGCCGTTCAGGCGATTTAAATACACTAATCAATTCTCTTCTCTTACAAAGCTTGAGGGTTTCTATATAAAGACCGAATAAGAAAATAAGAACAAGATAGAAAGAGAGAGTGACCTCTAGAGAGAGAATGTCCCAGAGCTTCTCCTCCTCCACTTATTTTTAGCCTAGAGAGGAGGGGACATAATAAATACAGTCTGTCATATCTGACACATATTCCTGCAATAAACGATTAGAGAGTGGACCCCAATGCCGCCTTAAATATTGAGTTGATATAATAATTACGGAAAGTATGATTTGGTGTTATCTTTTTTAAGAGCTGTTCGAGGAGGGTTGTTATACGAGGGCTGTTCTACGAGAGCTGTTTGACTAGGGGTGTTAGAGAAGGTTCTAACACTTACAATAAAAACGAGTAGTAACTTGTTTGAAACCTGGTTCTGATTGAAAGCCCAAATTAAGGACCCTGGTGCAATTTATTCAAGATTATTTCCATAAAAAATAATTATCCAGTGATATGAGATTATTTTTAATTATTTCATTTGTCAAATTGTATGTTTCCCAAGATTTGAAGCTACAAATTAACAAAATTTACGTCCCGTACGTAGAAATTTGATCAAATATCAATTAACTTTGATAATATTGATTAATACACGAGAAAAACTCATCTATACTTACAAAAAAGATGATTTTCATAACTGTCAAAAATAACTTGACCATATATAAATAAATTATTTATACATACATACATATATATATAAACAAATATATATATATATCGAGGATCATTATATTCTACGACTTTTTCACAATGGCATCTATTCATCCCCATCTAAACTCCTTCCATACGATCCTATATGTAGTTCAAGGAAAAATAAGCCATTGCTAAAATAACAATAATAAAAAAATTTAATTATTCAAAAAAAATTAAAATTTATTTTATTTCTTATTATATAAAAAATTTAATATTAAATAATCATTTTATATATATCACATACAATATAATTTTCAATAAATAAATCAACTTTATTTCAATTTAAACACAATTTATAATACAACTAATTTACTTTATTTCATTACGTACGCATTTAAAAAAAAAATTCACAAATTTCTTTTTTGAATTATTCTTTTTTTTCTTTAACCAAATAGCGCATTAGTTTGTCGATGATTATTCAACCATAATATGACTCTAATCATCTCGACTTTCTTAGAATTTGAGATGATAAGATTGTGAGTTTTTCGTATAATTTTTTTTATAGGTCTTTGAACGATAAAAGTTTCTAATTTAAGTTTTTCTATACAAGTTAAATATTTTCTTTTTTTTTTCTTCTTACTCCACTAATTTGCATCAATTTGCAATTAAAAAGTCAATTTCCGTAAAACAAAAAAAATTGAGTTAACATAAGATAATTACATATATATATATATGATATAAGTTTTGAAATAAGGAAAATTTGAGTGGACTAAAAAAAATCATTTTGAATGGAGATACCTATAAATTTGAAAATTACATGCGTAATAAATATCTAGTTATATACGGAGAAAAAAATAATTAATTAATTAAGATTGATTCATCACAAAAATAAACTCAAAACCTTTAATTTATAATTAATACGAATTAAATTAAACACACAATATGGCCTCATTTGATTCGAGTTTTTTTTAAACAAGAGAAACAAATATTTTATTTTTTAAATTTAATGGACAAAAAAATTATTTTAATATTAAAAAGTGTGTGAAATTTGAAATACTTTCAATTTTAATATTTGTATTTGTATTGGATGTGAAATAAAATTGACTTTAATTATTGAAATTTGTGCTGGATAAAAAAAATACCTCGAATCAAATGAAGCCTATAAATTTGGATCATGACTCACTTGAACTGAAAAAAGGGATAATTACCTACATGCCACATAATTTAGTTTTATTTATGCCTTACCTATCCATTCTTAGTTAATTATGCTAAGCACACTCAAAATATTATAAAATCTTACATACACACATTTTAACTTATTTCTATTATAATGAGCAATCATAATTTTTCAATAACCTAATTATAGTTAGACTACAAAAAATCTAGGCCGTTCATCATATTATTTTAAGGATATTTAAATATATTTTGAGTGAAAATCTTAAAATCTTAATGTTTAGGTGGCGGCAAAGGAAGGAGACATCCGCGACGTGAATTGATTTTAAAACAAATCAAGGCTTTAGTATGGTATTGATGGAGAGAAAAAATATATACCATTAAGAGTAAAAATATAATTTTAATAATTTACTAATAGAATATTTTTTTTTCAAATAGATTTTGATTAAGTTTTAACTCAAATATGTGTATGTAAGATTTTATAATATTTTGAGTATGCATAGCACAATTAATTAAGAATGAATGAGTAAGATATAAATAAAACTAAATTGTATGGTATGTAGATAATTATCTAAAAAAAAAGTATATATATATATATATATATATTCATTGAAGATTATTATAACATAAATAAACTCCAACATAAATGCTATGCAATTTTCTTTTCAATTTCATTTCCTCCACATTTATTATGATGTTGGAAACAAAATGATGCTTCCTTATTTATTAGTTATGGAAGTGCATGCCATGCCATGCTATGCAAATTTTTCTACATTATAAAAATCAGCCATCCATTCTTCCATTTTTGCTATTAGGCCTACCTAATTCTTTAACATTGAAAGGAAAAAGAAGAATCTCGACATTTTAGGCTCGTTTGGTTCTGACATTTTTTTCAGCCTAACATAAATTTCAATTATAAAGATCAAATTTAATTCACATAAAACACAAATACGAATATTAGAATTAATTTTATTTCACATTTTTCATATTTTCTAATGTTAAACTAAATTTGTTTCCTATTAAATTTATAGGATAAATTTTTTTTCTTATCTAAAATTTAAATGTCGAACCAGACGAGGCCTTTATATTCATTTGGCTAAAAAACTAAAAAAAAAATAGCTTATCTAGCCATTTCTATACTTTTTTTTAACAAAAAATAGGAATAATTACCTACATGTCACACCATTTAATTTTATTTATGCTTTACACATCCATTCTTAGTTAATTACGCTATGTATACTCAAAACATTACAAAATCTTACATACACACACTTGAGTTAAAACTTAATTAAAATCTATTTGAAAAAAAAATATTCAGTTAGTAAATCATTAAAATTATATTTTTATCCTTAATGGTAAATCTTTTTTCTCTTCTTCAATACCACACTAAAGTGCTGATTTGTCCTAAAATCAATTCACGTCGCGGATGTCTCCTTCCTTTGCCGCTACTTAAACATTAAGATTTTAGGATTTTCACTCAAAATATATTTAAATATCCTTAAAATAATATGATGAATGGCTCAGATTTTTTGTAATCTAAATATAGTTAGGTTATTGAAAAAATATGATAACTTATTATAATAGAAATAAGTTAAAATCTGTCTATGTAAGATTTTATAGTATTTTGAGTGTGCATAGCGTAATTAACTAAGAATGGATGGGTAAGATATAAATAAAACTAAATAGTGTGGTATGTAGGTAATTATTCAAAAAAAAAAGATAAATATTATTTAGAATTTTGTTATTTGCTCGTGTATGCATAAGTTGAGCCTTGATAATATTTCTTTGAAAGAACAAGTTAACAATTGAGTCCACATATTTCATATGCGATTAATGCTAGTGCTTGGCCTCGACGGTCCTGATTACACTCCTATGGCCTCAAGTCACATGGAGACGGGCTCCCAACAATCTTCGGATTATGCTGTCTCATGCTTAGGAGTAGAGCGAATTTAAAGCAAAAATAACTTAGGAGACGTTTGGTTCAATGTTGTTATCTTGATGTTATGTTATATTATCTAAATAAAAATAATTATTTGATTTAATAATATTTATAAATAATTTTTTATAAAATTATAGAATTATTAATAAAAAAATTATATCTAAATGTCATGACATCTACATTATATGACATAACACGAAGATAACAATGAACCAAATGCCCCTTTAATCTTATGTCAGTAAATAACTCGTCCTAAGTTCTACACAGCTCTCTTCAAGAGTTTGTAATTATATATAATAAAAAAATTGTAACATTATTTTTTATTTAGTGAAATCCTTTTCAAATCATCTCGAGTTGATGTGATGACTTTTCTTTATATCATTAAATTTTGAGATAATTACCTACATGTCACACCATTTAACTTTATTTATGTATTACCCATCCATTCTTAGTTAATGACGCTATGCACACTCAAAATATTACAAAATTTTACATACACACACTTTAACTTTTTTTTATTATAATGAGTAATCATAATTTTTTAATAACCTAACTATAGTTAGGTTACAAAAAATTTGAGCCGTTCATCATATTATTTTAAGAATATTTAAATATATTTTGAGTAAACATCCTAAAGTCTTGATATTTAGGTGGTGGCAAGGGAATGAGACATCCACGGTGTGAATTAATTTTGGAACAGATCAGCGTTTTAGTGTGATATTGAGAAGGAAAAAAATATGTACTATTAAGAGTAGAAATATAATTTTAATGATTTACTAATGAATTTTTTTTTTTCAAATGAATTTTGACTGAGTCTTAACTCAAGTGTGTGTATGTAAGATTTTATAATATTTTGAATGTGCATAGCGTAATTATCTAAAAATGAATGGGTAATATATAAATAAAGCTAAATACATGTAGATAATTATTCCTAAAATTTTTTGCTTAAAACTTTTCTCCCATTTTCAATTACTATTGTTAGAACCTTCTTTAACACCCCTAGTCAAACAGCTCCTCAAGGAACAGCTCTCGTAAAACAGCTGTCTCTCGTAGAACAGCTGTCTCTCATAGAACAATTGTCTCTCGTAGAATTGCATTCTCTCGTAGAACACCCGTCTCTCATAGAATAACGGTCTCTCCTCGAATAGCCCTAATCGAACAGCTCTTCAAAGAAATATTACTAGATCGTACCCTCCGTACTAGTATGTCAATTCAGCATTTAAAGCGGCATGGGAGCCCACTGCCTAATCGTTCTTTATAGGAATAGGTGTTAGATGTGACAGACTGTACTTATTATGTCCCCTCTTCTCCAAGCTATAAATAAGGGGAAGGAGGAGAAGCTGGGGGCACTTTCTCTGGCCGAGCTGCCTCTTTCTCTCTACCTCTCTCTCTTGTACTTATTTGGTCTCCATTTAGAGACCATCAAGTTTTGTAAGAGAAGAGATTCGATTAGTGAATTTAAATCGCCTAGACGACATCGTGGTTTTTATCCCGGATACTAGGGTTCTCACGTAAAAATTATTCTCTCATTTTATTTTATTTTGACATATTTTTTGCATCAATAACTATACACGTAATTCTATATTAATTTTTCTGTCTCAATTTAATTCGTAGCAATAATTTGTGATTATAACTATTGAACTCATGTGCTTATAATGGGAAAGTACGAGTATCAAAATTCAACTCTCATGTGAATTTCAATTTAGATAAGCCAAACTAATTATCATGGCCATGGGTATATATAGCTTATGCAAATTTTACTTAAATATTCTCAATGCATTAATTAATAACATAAGAGGAAAAAAAATTTAAATTATGATTGCAGACAAAACATTCTAAAAAAATTAAAATTATGCTTTGCAAACTAATGTTATATACTCCAAATCAGATAAATAATTAGCATACCATATATGATCTATTTTAAGACTAGTTGATAAAATAATATTTTTTTTAAATTTCAAAAATCTACTGATATCTATTTAAAATAACTTATTTATTCTATTTATTTATTTTCACGATTAACATAAGCATCATATAATGAAAAGACATCGATCACATGGCTATTTGCAGTTAGATTTGCCTGAAATGAGCCGTTCAATCGAGTTAAATAGCAGATATTATAAACCTAGAAAAAAAAAAATATGGCCGTTATAATCGCACTGCTACAGTGAAAACTTATTAACTTACATTCTCGCAATCCAAAAATCTTAATCGCACTACTATCGTCTCAAAGTTCTTTAAAAAATTTTTGTCGTTAAGTTTGAAAGAATAAGATTTTTCGTCTCTCTTCTTCCTACCTGCTGAAAATTACTACAATATTGATTTAATCATTCTAATTTTTGCACGCTAGATTTTTAGCAGAATCGTTGTTCGTTTTGATTTAAATTAACATTTTTATTATTATTATTATTTTTGATGTAACATTTTTATTATTATTTTTAGCTCAAATAATGTGTTGCGGGCCACATGGTGATGATCGATGTGCCAGTCAAATTAATTAATGAAATATACTGCCGGCCTAAAATATTTTTTAAAATTGGAGTAAATTTTTTTTTTTTTAAATTAAGCCAGATTTAATTTTCTCCAATTGTTTTCCTTTCAATTTAATAATTTTTCTGTCACTTTCAATTGCTAACTTCTTCATTTAAACCCACCAAATATCAGCATAATTGCCTCGTTTGGTTCGAATTTTTTTTAGACATAAAAAAAAATTTATTTTATTTTTTAAGTTTAATAAAAAAAAATTTATTTTACTATTAAAAAATATGTAAAATATAAAATATTTTCAATTCTAATATTCGTATTTGTATTAAATGTGAAATAAAATTAATTTTTATAGTTAAAATTTTTGTTGGTAAAAAAACTGATCACTTCGAACCAGACGAGGCCAATAGACGGCCAAAAGATCACTATTTCTTAGATGATTCTTCACTTAAATTCTTATTATCGTTATTATTTTTTTTCCAGGCTTCTGTGATAGGTAAATTTTATACAATAATTATAAATATGATAATATTATATAGTATTGAATACTGATTTATAAAAATAAAAACATAAATAAGATAAGTGTGCTCCTAAAAATGAGAATACTACGATGAAGGTCAGAGTATATGTAAAAGGATAAGATAACAAATGAGTATATCTACAAAAATATTGGAGTGACCTCAATTAAAGATAAACTCGGAGAGAGTCGGTTTAGATGATTTGAGCATTTAAATCGTAAGCCAATAAATTGAAGCTCTAATAAAAAAAGTTTGATTATAAGATCTTGTCTACATAAAAGAAAAAAAAGAAAGTTAAAAAAGATATAATAAAAATAAAAAAAAGTATCTTATATATTTAGAATTAAAAGATGATTTATTATATATTTTATAGAGTACTGTAGTGCAAACAAAGAATTTATGTAATTAGTTCCACCTAGCAGGATAAAAACTTAGTTTGTTATTATTGTCGTAATGGATGTTTAGGCTTCTTAGTTTGTTTATGATTTAGGAATCATTTAATTTGATGTCATCTTGATGCAGTGTTATGTTATATATATATAGATATCATGATATTTAGAAGTTATTTTTTGATTGATAATATAATAATTATTTAAAAATTATCTAAAAATATTATTAAACTAAATAATAATTTTCTTTAAATGATATAACACATATATAGAGCAAGAGTGAAAATTAAAATCAATTGTGAAATTCTTCACATCGGACTTTAAATTTATATCGGGCGATGGCTTGCTTGTGTTGGACTTAATGAGCAAGGAAATTTTTCTAGGATGATAGAGCAGACCAGTTAGGCCTCGTTTGGTTCGAGACGAGTTTTTTGACCAACAAAAATTTCAACTATAAAAATTAATTTTATTTCACATTCAATACAAATACGAACATTAGAATTGAAAATATTTCACATTTTACACACTTTCTAGTGGTAAAATAAATTTTTCTTCTATTATACTTAAAAAATATTTTTTTTCTTGTCTAAAAAAAAAACTCGAACCAAACGAGGCCTTAAAGCCAACCAAATTAACTCTTCACTGTTGTGGATTGAAACTCGGCTCATTTATATCGAGTAGAGCTCAAATTAAATTCAAATTCGAGTGAGTTTTGAGCGAATTCAATTTACTTTAGTTCCCATCATTATCAGTTTACATGCCTAACCACTTCTGTATAATAATAAGTCATACAATACGCGCGCCCCCTCCTAACCGCCCTAATTACGTATCATCATGCTTCACATTCTCCTCCTCATCGTCTTCACCCTCTTCCTCGCCTCCTTCCTCCTCTCCGGTGACCGGAGCCGGCGGCTGCCACCGGGGCCCAAGGGCTGGCCCATCCTTGGAAACCTCCCACAGCTCGGGCCTAAGCCACACCAAACCCTGCACTCCCTCTCCAAGTTCTACGGCCCCGTTCTCCGCCTCCGCTTCGGCGCCGTCGACGTCGCCGTCGCATCCTCCGCCGCCGTCGCGGAGAAGTTCCTCCGCGTCCACGACTCCAATTTCAGCAGCCGCCCGCCCAGCTCCGGCGCCAAGCACATCGCCTACAACTGCCAGGACCTAGTCTTCGCGCCGCACGGCGAGCGGTGGCGCACGCTACGGCGGATGTGCGCCCTGTATCTCTTCTCCGGGAGGGCGCTGGAAGGATTCCGGAATGTGCGGGCCGGCGAGGTGGCGCGTATGGTGAGGGGACTCGCGGCAGCGTCGTCGCCGGAGGGGACTGCGGCGGGGGTGGACGTCGGCGGGATGGTGAATGCCTGTGCGGCAAACGCGCTGTGGCTGGCGGTGGTCGGCCGGAGAGTGTTTGATGACGCTGACAGTGGAGCGGAGGAGTTCGAGGGGATGGTCGTCGAGCTGATGAAGGTCGCCGGAGTTTTCAACGTCGGGGACTTCGTGCCGTGCCTTGACTGGCTCGACCTCCAGGTTGCAATTTAGAGATAATTATTTATATATCACAATAAATTTATTATTTTATATATTTTTTATTTATATTTAATAAATTATATAATACATATTTTTATTATATTATATATACTATAAATTAAAAAATATTATGATATAATTTTTTTAATATCTTGTGTTATATATAATATAAAACATCAATGAATAATATATAAAATTACATGTTTACCAGAAAAGTACATAATTGCCAAGTAAATTACTTCAAAGTTCTTAACCTTTTATGTAATTGCACATCAATTCTAATATTTTAGTTAAGTGAATCTAATTTGACTTCACAATAAGTAAAATTAGATTTAAAACTTAGATCGGCTTTAAGGCCCTGTTTGGTGCGAGGACCAAAATGGTACTAATTTAAAAAATAATAATAATAATAATATATAAATATTTTAAATTATTTTACACAAATTCAAATATAAAAAATATTATTTTACTTTATATACTCAACAATTTAAAATAAAAATATCAAGTTTATTTCACATTCTAGACTAAAATATTCAAATCGAGTATTTTATTTAAGATGTGAAATAAAGTTTATATTTTTATTAAAAATTATTAAGTATGTGAAGTAAAATATTATTTTTTATACTAAAATTTGTATAGATTAATTAAAATAATTTATTTATTATTATTATTATTATTTTTTAAACTAGTACTATTTTAGTCTTATTTTGGTCCTCACAAACAGAGCCTTAATAATTGAAATGGCTTCACTTGAATTCATGTTATAGCTAGATAGTTTCTGCTTCATAATTTAAAAGTGAAATAAATTTTTTTTTTTGGATTTAATTTCATTTGGTTACAAAAAATGCTCTACTTTTATATAAATCTTGTTTTTTGTATTTGAAATATATGTATTGCAAATAGCCTTTTGATGAGCAGACTATGATTTTGACTTTTTTTAAGAACTAGAGATGAAAAATGTTAAAATTGGGAGAGTTCAAATGAAAATAGATTGCTAATTGTAAAAATCAAAGCTATATAATTCTAAAATTCTAAAATTTTAGAACTTAAATGATATAATTTAAAATTTATATAAAAATCTTAAAGTCTTAATAATACATATGCAATTTACCTTTTTTTAAAAAATAAATTTTAAATAATTTTTTTTTTCAAAAAACAAAAATTAATGTTGTTTAGACATAAAAAAAAAAGAAAATATCACTTCATTCATATATTTATTTTTTTCATAAGAAATAGTGGTGATTTTCTATAGGCTCTTCAGATAAAACTCAAATTTTATGAAAGTCAATAAAAAATAATGTGTCATTTAAGTTCTTCTCGCATACAAGTTTTTTTTTTGGATAAATACCTACATGCCACACAATTTAGTTTTATTTTTGCCTTACCCATCTATTCTTAGTTAATTACGCTATACACACTCAAAACATTATAAAATCTTACATACACACACTTTAACTTATTTCTATTATAATGAGTAATTATAATTTTTCAATAACTTAACTATAGTTAGATTACAAAAAATTTTAGCCGTTCATCATATTATTTTAAGGATATTTAAATATTTTTTGAGTGAAAAATCCTAAAACCTTAATATTTAGGTGGCGGCAAAGGAAGAAGACATCTGCGATGTGAATTGATTTTAGGACAAATCAGCGCTTTAGTGTGGTATTGAGGAAGAGAAAAATATGTACCATTAAAAATAAAACTATAGTTTTAATGATTTACTAACAGAATATTTTTTTTTTAAATAAATTTTGATTAATTTTAACACAAATGTGTGTATTTAAGATTTTGTAATGTTTTAAGCGTGCATAGCGTAATTAACTAAGAATGGATAAGTAAGGTATAAATAAAACTAAATTATGTTGCATGTAGGTAATTATCCTTTTTTTTTTTTACTTGGTTCCTTTTCAATAATTGTTCTTTTTAAAATTTGAATGTTGAATTATCTTTTGAAAAGGTAAAAATGCATACTTAAGTATTGTAAATATATTTAAATGTTTTTTATTGTTATTTTAATTTTAAATTTTGTATTTTTCTCTATATTATAATTTATAATAATAATTTGTAATATTTAAATATATCACAAAGAACTCCCATGAGAAAACCTTTGGGAAAGAAAGATTAGAAGATATTTTTTTTTGTGGACTTATATAAAATTAAAATTTATATTCGGTTTTAGCAAATTATAGAAACACGATTGAAGGAATTTTAGAAACTTAAATTTTTTTCAGGCTATTATGATCTACCATCTGCTTACTCTTTTAATTTCAAATATACTATTAAATATATCTCTAATGAAGAACTTCTGCTCTTATTTTCGCAACCTTTTTTTTTTAATTTCTAATCAACCATCGTGTCGAGTATAATACCAAAATTCATCTATTTGTAACAAGTTTTGTTTAAGGTGGCAATTTTTGACTTAATCGAGTTCTGTTGACTTTATACAAGCTTAAGTCATAAATAGGTTGACTTGTTTGCGATTCACTAATGCCATATTTATAATTAAAATTAATACTTTTTTAATTTGTAGTATTAAATCACATAATTTATTTATAGTTTTACTTTTTAATTAAATTTTATGAGTATAATACTTAAAAATACAAAATATTAAATTTATCACATTTTAATAACTCAAAAATCATAATAAATGTGTTGATGGGTTAAATCGAGTAATTCGTTGATTAAATAAGTCTGATGCAAATCTTGATTTTTGACACGTTTAATAAATGAGCCGAGTTTAAGTTAAAATTAAAATGAGTTGGGCCTATAAAGAGGTTGACTCAATCCCCATTCACCACTCCTAGACTTCTGTTCACCATGAGACAATTTATACTAAAATAATACGATATAATAAAGGGATAATTACCTATATGCCACACCATTTAATTTTATTTATGTCTTACCCATCCATTCTTAGTTAATTACGCTATGCACACTCAAAAGATTATAAAATCTTATATACGCACATTTTAATTTATTTCTATTATAATGAGTAATCATAATTTTTAATAATCTAACTATAGTTAGATTATAAAAAATTTGAGCCGTTCATCATATTATTTTAAGAATATTTAAATATATTTTGAGTAAAAATCCTAAAACCTTAATGTTTAAGTGGCGGCAAAGGAAGGAGACATCCGCGACGTGAATTGATTTTAGGACAAATCAGAACTTTAGTGTGGTATTGAGGAAGAGAAAAATATATACCATTAAAAATAAAATTATAATTTTAATGATTTACTAACAGAATATTTTTGTTTCAAATAGATTTTGATTAAGTTTTAACTCAAGTATATGTATGTAAAATTTTATAATATTTTGAGTGTACATAGCGTAATTAACTAGGAATGGATGGGTAAGGCATAAATAAAACTAAATAGTGTGGCATGTACGTAATTATTCCTATAATAAAATACCTAGCGATTAACATTAATATCTATTATCGAAATATTGGGTCTTTCATTAAAAAAAAAAAAATCTATGTATTTTTATTTTATTTTATTTTAATTTTTGAAGGGAGTGGTGGCAAAGATGAAGAAGTTGCACCGTCGATTTGATGAATTTTTGGATAAGCTGATTGCCGAGCATCGAGCATTGACAAATGAAAGAGATATGCTTAGTATGCTGATTAGGTTAAAGGAGGAGCAGCAGGAGGAGGAGGAGGACCGTAATGGGGGTATGCTTACCGACACCAACATCAAGGCTTTGCTGCTGGTAAGATTTTCTTAAGAAAAAGCTTCAACCATGAGTTGCATTTCAGCTTGATTTCATGACCTATACATGTATATAATTAATTATTTTATGATATATGAGAGATAATGTTATGTTTAAGATGCATAGTAAATATTTAATAGGGTTAATTCCATTCGAATATTTAAAAATTATTCTCTTCCATGCATGTGAGGGAGGATAACCTCTTCCTTGCTTACGTGCGCGTGAGCAAGCGAAGGAGGCCGGCCTTCTTGATTGTGCACAAAAATGAAAAGAGTTTTTTTTCTTCCATACGTATGTGAGAAAAGCTGTGTATAGAAACGCCCTCAAGAGAGAGAGAGAGAGAGAGTTCCACACATGCGAGCAGGAAGAGGAGGTGTTACCTATGTGGAAAAGAGAGAGATGCTCTCTCTTTTGCGAAAAATACTTGGGTTCAGACAGCTCACCACGTCATATTTTCATACCCCTCTTAAATGGCGACACTTGGCAGCGGGCGGCCCACTACAGCTGGGTTCGGAGATCGATGTACTTGTTATAGAAATAAAAGTGCTTGTCATAGGAATAAAAGTGCTTGTTATAAATATAAAAGTGCTTGTTATAAATATAAAAGTGCTTATTATAGGCATAAAATTGCTTATTTATATATATTTATGCTTATAACAAGCACATTTATGCTTATAATAAGCATATTTATACCTATAACAAACACATCTATGTTTATAACAAGCACATTTATGCCTATAATAAGTACATTTATGCCTATAACAACCTATAACAAGCACATTTTTGCCTATAATAAGCACTTTTATGCTTAAATATGCTCGTTATAAGCATAAATGTGCTTGTTATAAGCATAAATATATATAAATAAGCACCTTAATGCCTATAACAAACACTTTTATATTTATAACAAGCACTTTCATTCCTATAACAAGCACATCGATCTTCGAACCCAGTTGTAGTGGGCCGCCCGTTGCCAAGTGTCGCCATTTAAAAGGGGTATGAAAATGTGACGTGGCGAGCTGTCTGAACCCAAATATTTTTTCTCTTTTGCATGTACGAGTAGGAGGGAGGGAAAGCTGCGCTTGCCTACTATTGTCCGGGAGAGAAAGAAGAGGCTAGGGTCTCATTGATAGGGCATAGCAGTAAAACTATCATTAAAAATTTACTAGTTTTTTCAAAAACAAAATTGATGCAATTTTTGTTCAAAACTGTTTAAATTGATCTGTGTGAAATCTTTAATGAAATTTCAGAAACTTGATTAAAAATGTTAACACGACTTAGAAATATAAATTTAAAAAATATAATGACTTAACCTCAGAGACGGGAATATAATTTTCTCTTATTGTTATTATTAGCCTTTAATTTAACTAAAATTTAGAATAATTGAATAAATAAAGATATGAATGTATAACATTTTGACGAAGAATGAAAATGAATTAATAACTCAAGTCAAATTCAAATTTTCAATTTGAATTCCACTGTCAGATTTGCTTGTGATAGTTTAAGATATTTTGTTTTTTTTTTTTTTAATAAAATATTTTGCTCATTATTATTATTATTATTATTTTAATAAAGTTATTATTATTATTGATGTCAATATTTCGTTAATTATTGGCTTTGCCTTTGTAGAACCTTTTTACTGCGGGAACGGACACCACATCGAGCACGGTGGAGTGGGCCTTGGCCGAGCTCATCCGGGAACCGGGCCTTCTCTTCAAGGCCCAAAACGAGCTGGACTCCGTAGTGGGCCGGGCCCGCCTCGTATCCGAATCGGACCTCCCCAATCTCCCCTTCCTCCAATCCGTCGTCAAGGAGACCTTCCGCCTCCACCCTCCTACCCCACTCTCCCTCCCCCGCATCGCCGCCGCCGACTGCGAGGTCGACGGCTACCTGATCCGGCGCGGCTCTACCCTCCTCGTCAACGTCTATGCCATCGGACGCGACCCGGCGTCGTGGCCCGACGAGCCGTTGGCGTTCCGGCCGGAGCGGTTCCTCTCCGGAGGGCGGAACGAGGGAGTCGACGTGAAGGGGAACGACTTCGAGCTGATTCCGTTCGGCGCCGGGCGAAGGATCTGCGTCGGGATGAGCTTGGGATTGAGGATGGTGCAGCTGATGACGGCGACGCTGGTGCACGCGTTCGAGTGGAGGCTGCCGGAAGGAGAGGTGCCGGAGGAGATGGAGATGGAGGAGGAGTTTGGGCTCACGCTACGTAGGGCACAACCCCTCGTCGCATGTCCACTGCCGAGGCTTGCTCCGGAGGCTTATCTTTAAGTACAGGTTCATGTGCCTGTGGCAGCAGATGGAGATGAGTAGGGGTGTGCAAATTATGGTTTAAACCGAAAAATCAAATCGAACAGTTTAAATTTAACGGTTTGATTTGGTTTAGAATTTAGCGGTTTGGTGATGGTTTGATATTTTGAATATTTCGGTTAATTGGTTTGGGTTCGGTTTCACATGTTTGGAAACCAAACCGACCGAATTAACCGAATAACCCACGTATTTTGAGATTTTATTAAAGAATTTCTCCGGTGGTTATATTACTTTCAAGATTTTATTAAAGAATTTCATGATCAATATTAATGTTCAGGTTAGAGTTTGAAGGATTGCTAGATAGGTTGAAAGAAGATTCGCATCAGTTTCGTAGTATGGGCTTTTTTGATTTTGTGAGTGTTTTTATGAAGCTTAATTATGTATTAATTTTAATGTATTGATAATATTTCAGACTTTTAGTGATATATATTTGGACCAATTGAGTAATGATAGTAACAATGGTCATATGTGGAGACATTGTATTATAG
>JAEMOT010003718.1:84052-95890 GCA_019297695.1 Apostasia ramifera
ATTTCATTAAATTTAAAACCGAATCCAATCTTTTTTTTTAGTTTGATCACCAAACCAACCACTTAAATCGAATGCACACCCCTAGAGATGAGTTTAGTAATTTGAGAATTTTACCCTGTGTTTTTTTTTTTTTGACAAATTTACATACATACTCCTTAATTTATCTTGAATTACATATTAAATTTCTTATTTTTTAATTTTACAACTTCACCCCTCAAATTTTTTAATAACACAAACTAATAAAATACGTGTATTTACAAATATATTTATAATATTTTGTATATACATATTATTGATAATAAGCATCTAAATAATTATAATTAGCGAAAAAAAACTTTAAAAAAACTTGAGAAAGGCATAAATATGTTATTTTTGGATGATTTAAGGAATGAAATTGTAAAATTAAAAAATAAGCACTTTAATATGTAATTAAAGATGAATTAATGAATATATATTTAAATGCCCCTTTTTTGACAGTTGATTACCGTGTGTTAATCATGTTATTATGGTAGTGTGTTTAATTTATTTCTTATCTTATATGTTCATTGTCTTTTTTTTTTTGCTCGAATGACTTGTTCTCTTATCTATATAAGTATACCATACTTAAATAAAAAAAATATATCGTATTTTTCTTAAAAATATAACTTATCTTTTATTAAAATCAAAAGCATAAAATGTAAGAAGCATACATTTCTCACATAAAAAAGTCACAAAATAAATCAATATTTAAATCGATAGAAACTTTAGCAAGAAGAACTGAATCATTGGATCTTGCACTTATAAAAATAGAGGAAGATTAAAAAAAATATGATAAAAAATTATAAAAAATAATCTTACATACCTAATGCTAAATAAAGAATTGTTATATAATAAAATAAGAGAGAAATAAAAAAATTATATAATTGACTTTATTTAATGAAGTAAAGTTTTAATTGTTATCCTTATTAGTGTTTGATAACAATGACAAATTCAATTAGAATGTCAATCTATAGTATATATATGTATCCATTTAATCTAGATTAATGACGAGGGATCCTAAAAATACAAAGGCCTCGTTTGTTTGCCCGTTTAAAATTAACTTAGTTTAATTTTAACCAGGTATAACACATCACATATAAAATTTAATATTAAAAATTAACTTTATTTCACATTTTACACACATTACTAAAATAATAACTAACTTATATCACATTCCTCACATATCCCAATATAATAACTAACTTTATATTACATCCCTCACACACTCCAACATAATAACTAACTTTACTTCACATCATTCACAATTTTTAATAAAAAAATATCTCCATCTAAATTTAATTTTAATCTTATTAAATTTTACCTTATAAACAAACAGACCCAAAGGGTTACATGTCATGTAAGCAAATAGGAAGATCCTAGTAGTTGACGAGTGAATTGAGTAAAATACACAACTTTATCCATACTAATTTCAATCATCATTCCTGACCACAAAAGAGTTTGATATAAACAAAAATATTACTATTTTTTTGACATACATGATTTTACAACAATGCATCGAGTGTACTAAAAACTAGTTGGTAATTTAAATGTTTGGAAAGTGAGATGAAGGTGAATTATATTCAATGTTGTGTCAAATTTTCAGGAGAATATCAATAACCAAGGATTCGATATAACATATTATTCTAGAATGTAACGAATGATGCTCTAAATTACCATGTTTTGGAGATTGAAGGACTCAATAAAAATTTGTGCTCTAACCAAGTTTTATTGTCAAGGGGTCAGATTTGGGTTATGGCTTAACTACAATAATATTCGGTTAAATTTTTTTTTAGCCTAAATACTACAGTTTCTCTCATCCTACTTTAAAAATTGTAGTAGTGTGGATTTAAATGCGAGTTCTCCTAGGCAAGTTCCCGACTCCCTGACACGATTTAACACCCTAATCAACAGATGAAGACTTTATAATTCAATAAGCCATATTCTATGTGCTAATAATGCAATCTGATTAGAAAATGCTAGCAACCTTTCCACAAAGTTTCACATGATTCAGAAACTAAACTCTCTGTCTTAGAAGAGTTGAAAATGCTGAAATGCCTGCCAAAAAATGTACTAGAACTGGAACGTGAAGATTTTGAGGACGTAAGAAAACAATTTAGGAATAACGAACCGTTCCTTCAACAACATGGACCCGGGAATACTGAAAACAATTTAGGAATGAGGAACAGTTCCTTCGACAACATGGGAATACTGAACTTTGGTGTCTTCTCGTATAAACTTCAAAATCAATTCAGCAACAATCTCTGGTTTCTCTATGTGTGGAAGATGGCCGCATTCTGGTATTTGTTGCAAAGCTGAATTCGGTAGTTCATCTTGCAATTTCTGCATGAACAAGATTGCATGTGAAACAGAGCTGTATCTGGGGTGGGTTTAGACCTTGCAAGGATGATCAAATTGATGTGCATCAAATGATAGCTAAGGCCGGAAATTATGTCTTTAACACAATAATTGACATGAAAAATCTACTACATTCAAAATTGGCAGCATGATTTCTCTGTGACTAGAAGTTATGGGCTTGAAATGTTCAACACAAAACCACCTCCACACAGAAATAAGAATGCGTATCTAGACTTTTATAACGTGTACATAAAGGTGTTTAAGTTTAAACAAGCAGTCATGTAGGGTGAAGGCGCAAACACACTTGTATAAACATTGAATTAATAATTTTAGTTATATTATGTGTAAGTATGTTGAATTTAAATTTTAAGGTCTTAAGTTAGTATGAATTACTTGAAATATAATCTGAAATCGAATATATTTCACCTGAATTGAAATTGAAATTTTTGGTTTTAATGCCATTAAAATTTTCAGATAAAGAACAAACCAGTGCTAGTTCGTTGGGGATTATACGGTCATCTTCGCCCCATATGATAAGTGTTTTTTGTTTTATCTACAAACAGAACACATAAGTTACTAAAGATGAAGTAAGTAATTTTTTTATACTATAAAACTTGATTAGTTTTAAGACTCAAGAATTTTTAGCCATCAAGCTACATAATAATAGATTACCTGCTTTATTTGATGACTAACATTATAGCCCCCACTGACCATAAAATCAACAGTCGCATCTTCCCACCAAGGCTGTAAACAGTGTAGACGGCCAACCTGATGGAGATTGCAACTTACTAAAAATCTCTTGAGCTAAATACATATCTAGATCTAGCTTATGTTGTGAATGCATATTAGTAATTATCACACATTGGTAGTTAACAAGAAATTGTCCTTAATATATTAGTGATAGCTCTTACCCTCTAACCTAATTTTTTGAGTTAAATAACGTTCATTCACTTGTATATTGAGCCTGACTTGAGCCTGGGCATTTCTCCCCTAAAAGATTTGTTGTGAAATGAAATATGTACTCATACTTCTCCACAAAGACAATTGAAATATGTATTCTTATTTTGTATATATTGGCCTTTCCTCTCTAGGGAACTTGTGACCTAATGTTCTTAGTCCTAAGCCTATGCTATGGTTTCACTGAATAGTTAGTTATAAAAGTGTTTTAAATAAATGTTTTTTTATGCTAACCCACAATGTATGTGCATGATGGTTCCTTACATTCATCCAATCAAATGATTTGCCAAGTGATATTTTGTTGAAGGCCAAAGTATTTGCATAAAGCCGTAATGGGATGCTCTTCAGTAAAGACACCTAGAACAAGAATAGAAAAGGATTCAGAATAATAAGTTCTCTTAATTGAATGCAAAGATCTATGGTAGATTTCAGAAAGAAACACAAAATTAAGAAAACAATATATCTCTACTACATTAACAATCTATTTTGGAAAATAATGATGATAAAGAAGCTTTTAAAAGACATCAATAAAATCAAAATCACAAAAATAAATATCAATCGATTGAAATGGAGAACATATCTAACCCCATAATATGCTAATATCTGGGGAAATTTACTGAGATTTACAGTGCCTTCTGCATATATGCTTGCATCAATCAAGACCAATTTTGTCACCTACAACATATGAAAGGACGGCTTGTTAGCCTGATAATAAAGGGAGATAACAAATAATACACATGAAACAGGATAACTTTCAGATGTTGGTCTAATTAGATTTTGGATAGAAAAATCCCTACTGAAAAGGTTCTTAAAATGATAATTTATGATAAAACACGCAAAGTAACAGAAGTACCGCTTCAGGATGTTTCACTGTGAAATCTATTGCGACAGCAGCACCGAGACTCGGACCTACTAACACCATGGGACGCTGAATATATGATCTCCATAACTAGATTTCAAATTGTACACAAAATTAGTATCCTGTATAAGCTAATACTAGATAGCTAAAGAATAAGGCTTACGAGTAGTTATCTTCACCAATTTGCATGTTTAGAAACACTTTTTTTTTTGAAATGGAACAAAATAAATTGCTTGAAGTATGTGGTTGAAAGAGAGGGATAATTGAAATGTATACAAGATAAAAGATAATAAACATTAAAAATTGCAGGCTTATAAACTATTAAAAGACAAAAACTTTTGCATGAAGCGTGAACGATGAGGATAATACCTTGGTGTTTAGCAAATTATAAAGACCTACTAGAGAGAAGTGTACACAAATAGAAAGAATGTCAGTTCAATAGGCTAAATTATGTGGGAATAGTTCAGGTAGCATAATTAACTAAATTGCGTCATCTGGTTGGGGACAAAAAAAATCTCCAAAGTTCGCCAAAATCTTTATCAATATTTTATATTTACTTCATATCATACACAAATTCAAATATAGTCAATTTTATTTTACTACCTATACAAATCAACCTTAAAAATTAACTTTATTTCATATCTAATATATATTTCAATAAAAAAATCAACTTTATTTCACATTAAATACAATCCTCAATAACAAATAGTTTTATTTTATGTTATAACATTAAAATAATTTTCTCACTCTAATTCTTTCAAAAAAACTTAAAATATCCTTAAAATATACTTTAATCAAACAAAACTAGTAGCTCTATTAACACCAAAATGACCAAATGAGTGTTATTTAAGCAAATAAAAAGAGCAATAAACAAGAAATGCAAGTGACACAATTATATCTTACATATAGAGCTTGAATATATAAACAACCTTTTCGATTATTCTCTCCTATTTATAGGGGGCTTATTGAGTCTAGCTAACACCCACTTTATCCAATTATCCCTCACCATTTCCCAAATACACCTTTTTGAAGATACAAAAACAACTGCATGCAACCTTTTCACTCCCCTTTTAGAGATTGTGCTTGTGGTATTTGGCAATTCAGTTGAGTTTGTTTTCTTTCTAGAAGGAAGTGATTGGCAATTGGTGAGGATTCTTCTTGAGGACTAACCTTGGATTCTGACTCGAGGTGTCGTCTATTGATATCTTGAGAATTTGGACACCTCAAATTGCTCGATAGTCTTTCTTCCAAGATGTTACGAATTTCTTTACTAGGGGATTCACATCTCAAAGCTTCTTTTCTTGATCTAAGTGATGTCTCGGTGTCAAGGTTGATTTTATCCACTTGAGTGTGCTATCAGAGTAGAGGCTTAGTTTTCTCAGCTTGGGCTATCTCAATTCCAAGATTACTTTTTCTCGAGTTGTGATCAAGGCTTACCTTTGAGTTTTGACTTGAGTGTTTGAGTCATCACTCATTTATTTCAATGCTAGCATGATACCCCTTTCATTGATGCGTTGGTTTTCCAACCTTGATATCCTATATGTAGACTGAATATCCCAACTTCATATCTCGGATCAAATATACAACAATCAGATATTAAAACATAGCAAAACATGCACAATGAAATGTAAAATAAATTTCAGTAAGTAATATTGACAGCTCATGAATACCTTGTGAAGGTGTTCACGCTTGGCAGCCACACTACATGGTGGAAGTATTTCTAGCAAACACAGTCAGGAAAAATGGTTGTAGTTGACATGAAAATTTATAAGAAACCTAAAGAAAATTTGTTTCTAATCAATTTGAGTTATAAAGACAAAAATCCTAATCAAAAGTGCCACAAAAATCACCTAAATCAGAAAACCCCCATCCAAGAATGTCCACAGCCCATGTCTCACATCCAGCATACTCAAGTAGTGGGTATGTGTATCTCCATTCTAAACATGAACTGAATTGAATTAAATGGAGTTTAGTGTACGTTAGTGTAACATAAAAAGAATACATCTCCCATACATCAAGAAACCTATACAAGATGTGGAAATTATATACCTACCAATTTCTTATGCATGAATGTGCTCCCATCTTTTGTTAACTTATTGAAGTGAGAAATCTGTTTTCATGCATGGGCCCACCACAACTACATGGACTTGAAATAAACATTGGATTTCACGGCTAAAACATGACCAACATGATATTAGAAAACAGTCACCACAAAATATTGGAGATGGCAATGCCTTATGGAAAATGGATAGTAGCTTTTTTTTTATGATAAAAGTGGTGATACCTAGAAGATATGAACTGTAGCTCCTACATATTAACCAATAAATGGCTCAATATTTTTCCTAACAAGTTTGAAAAATCGTTTTCACCTCTAAAAAGTGTTCATTCTGTTTAAAATGACTTGGTCATGTGGTCTTTCTAATGTCGTTGACCTCTTGAATGCCAAACATGAAAATATGCATAGCATCATAAAGGGGGAAACTGTTTCAAGGCTTCCCTGGGATGAATTCCCTAAATAAGAGTTAGTCTACCTGTCAAAACTATGAAGAAGAACAAGTGGATGTTTTTCATTCTGCTGTAATGGCTTAACACAGCTGCTCATTATAGAACTCTCCGAGAAACTAACCTGAAATTCAGAGTGTCAGTTATCAAAACAAATGCAGATAAAAATATGACAGAATCAGAAGTATCCTTTCACACAATTGAAGAGGTCGTACTTCAATGCATGCAACTTAATAGCTAAATGGAAAATAGAAATTAACTGCCCGATTTGAAAACAAAAAGAGTGAAATTATGCATAAACAAGCATGATGCATTTTCTGGTTCAAGCAATACTTCAATAAATTTGAAGCAAAAGTTTCCAAAAGCTCCCAAGTCCCATCCAACATACACGCCCCTCCATTAAACTCAATCATATAGTGAAGTAAAACTATTTGTTTAGTTAATGCTTACGACACTAACAACAGAGTAGGGAAGGAAACGAGGAAAGGCATTGCACTAATTTGAGTTCTGATTCAACAATCATTCAATAAGCTGCATTGCCAACAGTATGCAAAACTGAAGCAATTGAATGAGAAGGAAGCTCAGTAGTCTAAAAACACGGTTCTAACCTGCACCGGAAGCCTCTGGATTCTCTTGGCCAGGTCTCTCGCAAACGGGTCTCTGATCCTCTCCACCTCCTTCGGAAGAAATGGAGGGAACCCACTCCCCGAAGCCCTATCCCTGACCGCCGAAACACGGCAGCGTCCAGCCGCCGCCATCGCGAGAATCGACATCCTTCCCGAGCTCCCTCTCCCTCTCGCTCCTGAAATGGGCGGGAGGAGCCGAATCGTTCTTCACTGAATCTCTGATATCGCTGAGCAATTCAGTTCTGTGGTCGTACAGACGACACTTCTTCGGATGTTGAAGGGGATCGTCGTGGGCCGCGGCAGGTTTTTTTGGCAGACGTCGGAGAACAGACTTCGAGTTTTTTTTTTTTAATTTAATAAAAAAAATTTATTTTTTAAATTTAATAAAAAATATTTTAGAATACATACATACCCCTTAAATCATCTTAAATTATATATTAAACCCCTCATTTTTTAATTTTATAACTTAACCCCCTAAAATATTCAAAAATAAAAACTAGTAGAATACATATATTTACAAATATATTTATAATATTTGTATATATATATATTATTGGTAATAAATATCCAAATAATTATAAATCAGCAAAAAATATACTTTAAAAATCTTGAGAAAGACCTAAATATGTTATTTTTGGATGATTTAGGGAGTTAAGATGTAAAATTAAAAAATAAGGGATTTAATATGTAATTTAAAATGATTTAAGGGGTATGTATGTAATTCTCTCAATATTTTAATATTAAAAATATATAAAATATAAAATAAAATTAATTTTTAAAATTAAAATTTATTGGATAGAATTTTCATGCAGTTCGATTTTAGATTTAAATTAAAATTATATTAAAAAATTATCTCTACGACAAATAAGATAACATTTTAACTATTAATTATCCAAAATATTAATATTACCTGCCTAATATTTTATTTTATTTTGTTATTTTTAAAAATTTATTATTTTCAAATATTATTCTTAAAATTTATTTTTTTTAAGTAATACTGTTCATTTTGAAGTAAATTTATAGGTAGTATTTTATTTTTAAAATTAGATAAAAGTATTATATGAAAATAATAAATTTTAAGATTGTTGCTCGAAAATAATAAAATTTTTAGGGGTGATAATTGATAAATCTAATTTTGTTTTTAATATATAACTATTCTGCCACCCTATTCGCCGTCTCACTCACGCAGAGAAAAAATGCAGCCCTAGTTACGCCGTTAGTTTCGCTGCTGCATGCGAGAAAATGAATTTCGCAGGAAACCATCGCGCTAGGTGGGAATTTCGTTGGATACTCGAGGCGTTCCGCACAAGACCGTCTTGCCACAGCCGTTCCCGTTGATTCAGCCATTCCCATTGACGAGATTCGAATAGGCTGCCATCTTGCCGGCGGCTGCACGTCAAAGACTTGCCATCCTACTGGCCGGAACTTGATTTCATCTGCACTCCATTTCTTCATATTACTGGCGGAGGTGAGAAGCCCATCATATATGCCTACATTTCACTATCCAATGTGTTCATCTGCATGTCATTTGTTCATTTCTTATTAAAACCTTGATTTTTTTGTTATAATCACAACATCAGTGCTGTAATGGCATCATCAGAGGAATATTCACAACATCAGTGCTGTAATGGCATCATCAGAGGAATTTTTTTTCTGTGACAATCAAATTTAATGGTTACTGAAAGCAAGTGCAAAAGTCCAAACGGATGTGATATGATGATTTCAAGAAAAAAACTTTAAAGCTCAAGAGAAAAGTGCTCGATATTGTGAAGATTAAAGATCTTGTACAACAAACTTTTAGCTTGCCTGCAAATCATCCGTGTTAAATGCATTATCACATACCTGGAAGTAGTCCTAAAGAATGTCATTTAGTTGACACATATGAAGTTATATTGAATATGTTCGACTAAAGAGGTAATTGTTGCAAAGGAGAGATTGTTTTATCTATGCAGGAATCTTATCATCTCGAAGTCAATGATGTCTAATTTGTTGATGAGCCTATTGGGCTTACACAACAGATGAATAGCACAAGTGAAAATAAGGTGATGCAAGTGTTTCATTATCTTGCAAGTCCATCAATAGATAGTCCTAATTAATGAAGAAGATGACATAATTGTTGGAATGAAATTTAGTGACTAATTCTTTCAGAAATGTTTACATTCTATGGCAATCAAGAAGAATTTTACAGTTAAGATTTGGAAGAACAATAAAAAGAGAGTTATAGAGTTGTTTGTGCTATACGTGCTTGCCAATGGAGAATGAGGGCATCCTTTGTTCCTTTTGATGGAACCTTTGAGGTTACGAAAGTCACCGAATCACATACATGCTATGGTAGTAATAGTACTAGAAATAAACAAGCAATATGTGATTGGATGGCTAACACTATAAAAGAATTGGTGAAAAGTGATCCACAAATAACTCCAAAGAATATGAATAGTAGATTGAAAGAAACATATGATTTATCATTATCATATATGCAACTTTGGAGATCACGAGAAAAGGCACGACATATAGTCTTTGGCAATGTAGAAGAAAACTTTTTGTGGGTTCCAATCCTTCAAAGAGAACTCATTGACAGAAACCCAGGCTGTCACATATGTTATGATTATGATCCAGAAGATTATTACTTTAGGCAGTTTTTTGTTAGTTTCAGAGTATGTATAAATGATTTCCATGATGGATGTAAACCTCTCGTTGGATTAGATGCATGCCATTTTAAAGATAAATATCTTGGGATGTTGCTAACTGCTACAAGTTTGGATGGCAATAATGGATTATATCTTTTAGTATTTGCATTAGTTGAGAATGAGTCCAGATCAATATGACAGTGGTTTCTTGAACAGTTGAATCAGGCACTAGGTGGTGATATGTATAACATTAGTTTCATTTTAGATATGGAAAAAGATTTGGAGGAAGCATTAAAGGTTATTTTTCCATATTCAGAGCACCGAGTTTGTGTCCGCCACCTTTGGAAGAATGTGAAACTTTTTTTTCGAATGTGTGAAGTTAACCAAGTTAGTAAGTTATTCTAGAAGGTAGTAAATACTTATAATGATGTGGACTTTGAAAATGCTATGCCCGAATTGAAGGTGATTACTCCAAATATCGTGTCGTATTTGCAATCTCTCCACTATACATGGTCTAGGAAGACCATCACATTGAAATTAAAAATCACTATAACACCAATAATATGTCTGAGTCATTTAATTCATGGATTTCACATGTACAAGATAAACCAGTGGTGGGTTTAATTGACACTATAAGAAACATGTTGATGGAGCAGAGGGATGAAGAATGACTCCGAATAATTGGAGAGGAGAGCTCGTGCCTGGGATTAGTGGTTACATCCGAAACATTATGACTACTAAAGGCAAGTTTATAATAAAAGGTTCATATCAGAATATTTGAGTGGATTGTGCTTGAACTGCAATACAATGTTAACCTTAACATTTTGACTGATTTGCGATCCAATGCTTCATTGCATTTTGCTTCACGCTGATGCTTAACATTTTTCAAGCTTCATTCGGAGCAGATTTCTTCTTCATTGCATTTTTACCCATTTCTCAGGCTTCAAAATTACCACTGCATTTCTGCTTCAGTTTTCAGTAGACGGTTTCATGCTTAGCAAACATTTGCAATCCATGATGTTTTAAATCAATGATTGAATAGCAGAACAATGACTGAATAGAAGAACACAGTATTTCAGTTGAACACATCAAACAGGATTAGAACACGACCATGTTTGATTGTTTCAGGCCTAACAGTATATTTGAATTCAGAGCAGAATGTATAGCATTGTATTAAGCTGAACATTAATACAATGATTGAATTGAAGAACATCACAAAATTTCAGCATGTTTGAATTCAGAGCGGAATGTATAGCACTGTATTGAGCTGAACATTAATGAGAATATATTTTTGAAATATTAGTACTTATATTTTTAAATTTTAAATTTCTAAAACGAAAGATATATGAGAATAAATTTTAGATTTTTATTAAGTTTTTAAAAAATGTGAGAATAGAGACATAATATTGTAAAACAAATGTTCAAAGTTCACATTTTTTTTCTTCAAAAAATGTTAGCGCAAAAGCGATATTCTAAAAGAGGGAGTGAAGCTATCACATTTTTACAATATCAAGAATTAAAATTGAGATTTTTAAACAATAAGATTAATTTATATTGCCCTTCTGAAAACAAATGCCCAATCCATTCTGAAAACAGAGTTCATATATAATAGTTGAGAACTTAATAAATAAATTAGATCTTGTATTATCTTATTTTATTTTTACATTCAATTAATTTTTGGGCAAATTACACTTAGGTCTTTGAATTTAAGACTTATTATCACACAGATCCATATTTTTAAAATTATAACATCGGGTCCCTGGTTTTTAAAAAATTATCATATGAGTCTTTTTTTATTTTTTTATTATTAAAAGATATTCAAATTACTATTATACCTTTACCCCTCTCTCTCTCCACCCGATCCGGCGGCCGCGCGCAGTTGCCGCGCAGCCGC
>JAEMOT010003718.1:96278-129976 GCA_019297695.1 Apostasia ramifera
GTGTGATAATAACCCTTAAACTCAGGGACCTGGGTGAAATTTGCCTTTTTTTAAAAATTAGAGACCCCGATATTATAATTTTAAAAAGATAGATCTATGTGATAATAAGCCTTAATCTCAGAGACTTGGGTGTAATTTACACTTAATTTTTTTATAAATATATTAGCTAATGTTTACTTTAAATAATAATTCTTATTTTATAATATAAATTATAAGCTATTTTAATTTTTTGAAAGTACTTTGGGCACGTTTGATTGACAATGAAGCTGATTTAATAAAATTAATTAGTCAAACGATTTTGATTCATTTCATAAATCTGAATCCGTTTTTGAAGTATGAAATTTGAGGCCACAAAGCCGAAATCATCAAAAATGTGGTTTCAGACTCGCGATCGTTTTTTCTTTTTTCTCCGATTGTTAGAAAAGTATATTTGGAGATAAATTTAGTATTTCTTTCGAGGCTGATAAATTCAAAATTTAAAAAATAATAATAAATCATCTTTTAATTTATAACTACATTTTTTTGAATATATCAAATTTTAATATATATATATTCTTGTGAAAATTTTAATTAATAATATTTAAATAAATTAAATAAAATGAAATTTATTATTAAAATTATCTTATATTATTTTATATTTAATTAAGTTTTTATAAATATGTTAACTAACATTTACTTTAAATAATAATTTTTATTTTATAATATAAATTATAAGTTTTAGTTTTTTGGGTATTTTATATTTATTTAATATGAAATAGGATGGAGTATGCTTACATTAAAAAATTTGTGATCTCATTAAACTAAAGTATTTTTAATTAATTAAATTAATTCTTTTAATTTGCAGAAATCACCTGCTGTCAGACGACTTCTTAACTAACAACAGTAAAGTTAATATCATTCGAAACATATTTTTTTTATTAAATTTTTTTAATTATAATTATATTATTAATTAATAAATTAAATACTTTAATTTAAAAAATCATCAATGGGACTCGAGAAATGCTTGGTAGACTCAAATTTTTTGATTCAATTGATTTTTTTTTTCATTTCACATATAAGTAAGAAAAATAATTTTTATTTATGCGACAAAATTATCGTATAAGTACCACATAAGACCTTTTACATTTAAATTTTTGAATCATTTAATTAAAATGTGTAGCATTACTTAAAAAAAAAAAAGACTTCAGTGCAAAAATCAAAGAGATGTCATCTCATTTCTCAAATTATCAGCTATTAGTGTAAAATTCAAGAAATTTGAGTTCAGAGATGAATCGGAGATCACATCTATGAATGGATTGATTCAAAATTTATTCAGATCAGTTGGTTGAGCTTAGATTTAACCAAATAATCATATAATATATAATAAATAGTTTTAATTCTATAAATATTATAAATTTAAAGGTAATCTATAAATTAAATAGTGTACATAAAATTTTAATCGGTTGAATCGGTATAAATCAGTTCAACCGCCAAACCGAACAAACCGGTCAAATTGGAATTATTATTTGAGCTTCTTATTTTATTTTTATATATTGATATTTGAGCATTAATATTTTAATATTGTTACTATATTTTGAATAATATTTATTTTATATAATGAATATTTAGCTGATTTATTAATTTTTTTTATTATAAATTTATTTCAAATTATTATAAAAGAGACAGTATTTTGAATGACAATTTGACAAGAAAAACAATTGTATTCGTTTTGTTTTGTAATTTTAAATTTTTTATATATTTCTTGTGGTAGTAAATTTTTTAAATTAGTTGTACTATTTTTTTTAAAATATTTTTTATCATATTTTAAAAATTAATCTTATATTTAAAAAATTTATATTTAATTATGATGTAATTATTAAGTCATCCGGTTGAACTGTGATTCAACCGGTTGAACTAATAAAATTATGAACCGGTCGATTAACCGGTTCGATCTTCGGTTTGGTTTTGAAAACCTTGTTTAATAATGAAATTTGTATAAAATGAGATATAAAATAAATTTTTTTTTTTAAAATAAATTTAACGTTATTAATATGACTAAAATAAGTTATTTTTTTGGGTGGTTACGTGAGTTAGTTGGGCCTTGTTAGGATCTCACTAGTGCCTAGTAAGCATATCTGTTGAATTACATTTGAGTCCAATTTAGAGTGTCGAATAAGGGAGTTATTGATGAAGAAGCAGAAGTAGAGAGACTAAACTACAAATTTGCCATTAATTTCAGCGGCTGTCCCTCACATTCATGATTCGGATTTCGGACCCTTCTCCCATTCCTCTGTACACGCGAGCCGCGCGGCCCCTCCGCCACGCAGGCCCCCGTCGCCGGCTCCCCACTGACCGGCACATCCGTGCGGCGCCGCGCCTTGATTGGGCCGATCCTACGCAGGGGCGTCGGCTTGACTGGGAGCGGCAGAGGTTTTCCTTCTCTCTCTGTCATCTTGCCCTATTGCGTATTATTTTAATCTTCTGCGCATGTTCGATCTGTCAGATAAAGCTTGGGCTCTTTGAACCGGTTTTTATCCCTTGTGACCCGATGTCAATTGACTTCGAAAACTCCTTCGAATGCTCTCACGAGATGGAGAAATTCCTTTGCCAGAGGCTGCTTGACCAGAGTCAGCCTGTACCGGAGAGATTTCGAGCTCTTTTCTCCCTCCGTAATCTCAAAGGTTCCCTCCCTCGGGAGGCTCTCGTGCGTGGTAAGAATCCTTGTTGTTGGAGCCATGGATTCTATTGTTTTTTGTCGTTTTCATTTACAGTATATTATTCCAGCTGAAACCGTTGCGTATTCGTTGATGGAATTCGAGAACTTTAATTGGGGATTACGCTTGTATGAGCACACTTCAATATATCACAATGCTACTGCTATCAAAATTTGAAATTTATGTGCCTTAATTTGTTTTAGAGGTGGAAAATTACATCTCTATAATGGGCAAGATATTTGTTGTCATTTTTTCCCATGCTTGTTTCTGTTGATAGGTACTGTTTGAAAGTAGAATCACATGTTGCTGATTCATGTTACTAGTTGTTCGATGTGAAAGGTTGACTAAATGAGACCAAAATGGATATATAATAAAGCAAGATCAAAATAATAAATGGAGACTGTGATTTTTACAAGGAAACCAAGGGCCTTGGACAAAAATCGTGGTACCAAACTTGGCGATTTAAATCCACCATGTTGAAATGATAGTGCAAAGTTGTGTAGAATACAATATAGTAGAGATAGAGAGAATGTTGCAATATAGAAGATAAATACATATTACATATAAATTAACCTGTGTGTGGGCTGGAATTGTTGGAGTAACCAGAGTTCTCACCAGAGTAATACGGAGAAAGAGGGAAGAAAAGTCCAGAGAGAGAGAGAGTTCGAGCTCTCCCCTTTGCCTGTGTCAACCTTCTGCTATTATGGAAGGGTAAGAAGGTAAGTATAGCTCCTGATCAACATCTTTTATTCTTCTCAAGATAGAAAAAAGTCAGCTATTAGTGGACAGCTGCTCTGTCTATGTGATATCATATGCTATCTTCAAGGGGACCCACCATGACCAAAATTGATTACTTTCTTGGTTTACATATGTATGGATCGGATTCAGTGGCTGAATATGTGATCAACACTAGTAGAGGCTGAGCGATGCATTGAGAAAAGAGTTCAGTATGGAAGCCATATGTCACAAATGTCTTGTGGGTCAGGAAAAATGTAATTCTTGAGCTCTTATTGCAAGCTAAACGGCCTATAAGTATTTACTCTAATTTGGTGCTAAGTAAATCTGCGGGTGATTGAAATGGGACTTAATTCTCAAGCACATCTACTAATAGCTAAGCACATCACCCCCTAGAATCTGCTTGGGACTGAACTGAACTCTGAGTAAATGAATCCTAGCTGTGGTTTAGGTTCATTTGAGTTTTTTATAACAAAACTACATTAGGATAGACCCAACATCAAATTTTTTTCCTCTTTTTACACCTTGCATATGTCAGTTTTATCAGTCCTTCCCTTTGGTTCTTTCCTTTGTGTGGCACATTGCCTTTGAAGCCTTTGCCACCATTTGCCTTCTCCTCATACACGAGTTCTGATGTTCTTTCTTTTTATAATTTTTGCAATTAGCACAATGAAGATAGTATCATTGGGTGCCTTTCATGTATGCTGTGTTTCTTCTTTATTTTCAGCCACAAGGGATCCCTCAAATCTTCTTGCACATGAGGCAGCATTTGCTCTCGGTCAAATGCAGGATGTCGAAGCTGTTCCAGATTTGGAGGAAGTTCTCAAAGATCTCTCATTACATCCAATTGTCCGCCACGAGGTTGCTTTCTGTATAAGTTAATTTGTTGATTACCACAATGGTTTTTAGCTCACAAGTGAGTTATTTGCTAGGCAGCTGAAGCTCTTGGAGCCCTCTGTGCGGAGGATGTTGTGCCTCTATTGAAAAATACTTTGATTGAAGATCCAACTCTTGAGGTACAAGAAACATGTGAATTAGCTCTCAGAAGAATTATGGAGCAGAAGAATTTTAAAAATGGTGATGAAACATTTCCTGAAGCATCACCGTTCTTTACTGTAGATCCTGCTATGCCTGCTTCACTGGACTGTTCAATCGGTCAACTAAGGTAAATCCTCAACTTTGAAATCTGATTAATCTTTGACTTGTATAAGCAGTTCCTTGACGTATTATATGTGGCCTGCTTAGGGAAGTTCTCCTGAATGAAGAAGAGGGCATTTATGAGAGATATGCTGCTCTATTTGCACTTCGGAACCAGGGTGATGATGAAGCTGTAAAAATCATAATTGAATCGTTGGGTGCTAGAAGTGCTCTTCTAAGGCATGAGGTTTGATTTCTTAATTTATTCTTAGTTGCTTAACCTATTAGCCAATAGTCAGTCGGACTGTCCATTTCTAAGGCATGAGGTTTGATTTCTGAATTTATTCTTAGTTGCTTAACCTATTAGCCAAGAGTCAGTCGGACTGTCCATTTTTTCTTGTTGCTCATCAACAACTTAAGCTTGGATAATTTGTAGCTTTACTTTTCATCATTTTTGAATCAACTAAGCCAAGCTTGATATCCTTATAGAACATCATTTTTTGAATGTGTGGTTTTGCATGCTTCATGTACAGCTTCATGATATCCGTGAAGTTAAAGGATATGTATTTATATGAGAAATAAGTACATTTTGGTTCCTGTACTGTATGTAACAAGAGAGTTCTAACCTTCAAACGGTACTCTATTCTTCCAATTATATATGTTGGATACAAAGAGAAGATGATGATGCTTAATTGTTTATGAGTGTGTGTGGGGTTTTGTTGACTCATCTCTATCCACCTACACATGCGACTTTAACAAAATAGTTGATATCAATCTATATTGAGTCAAATTGAGCCCTGAAATGCCTCTGTTGAATTCAAGGCAAACTTGAACATGAGTATTGTATGATGAAACACCCATGTAATTTTCAAGCATGGTACAATTGTATTGTATAACCTCTTAAAGGGCATATTTATTTATGATAATTGAAGTGATCATGTGCTGAAGTTACTGTTTGTGGTTTTTTACAGACAATGGCTCGGCCCTATTTTCTTGTGACTCCTTGCAATATTGTATGTTACATGTCATTAGATGTGTCTTGATCTATTACAGATGGTGAAATGCACGACTGATTTGGCTAGTTTTTTAGAGAATTCATGGGATATGAGATAATTGGAGTGAGAACCATCTGATGTTTGTATTTTCTATTCTACACATATAGATGTATCAATCCTCCATATAATAGATTTGAATGAAAAATCTAAAGGTTGAGTGGGGACTTCTCTAATGGAACATGTATAATGATCTGAGGCTTTGGCTGCTAGGGTTTTTCTAGAGGTCTAAAATCTTTTATGCAAAAATCCTACAAGGATACTGGTGTGCTTACAAAGCTACACATTTACTAACTTTGATACTTAAAATATGACCTCAAGAATCTTCATTGCCTGCCCCTTCTGCCCTTTCTCATGCGATGTTATTCATTAACCTAATTCAGATTTCATGCTTGTAGATAAGCCTTTCTTTTGGAGTTCTCTTTTAAGTATCATGTGATTTGAGCTGTTTTTGAAGTTATTTGCAATTGGTCTGTTCTTAAATGGTATTTTTAACGGTACTGCTATGCTTTCAGGTTGCATATGTCTTAGGTCAGTTGCAACATAAGATGGCCGCTTCAGCACTGGCGGATATCCTGAAAAATGTGGATGAGCATCCAATGGTTAGACATGAAGCTGCTGAAGCCCTTGGCTCCATTGCTGGTAAATCTCTGTTGATCAATCGCATTTTCTCTCATGGTTTACGTAATAAGGTCTAACCATATGTTAAGAGTTACAACTGACATTCCTTGAGCATTGTTTTGAGAATTCAGAAGGGACATTTTACCCAAATATCTTGTTTCCTCAAACATCCTTCACATTTTATTGGTTCTCACTGTTATCATCTCTCTGTAATCTATTTCCTTCTTTGTGATATTTACATATTAACCCTAGTAAACCTGCTTGTATACATTTTAACCACCCAAACATTAGAATTTACACTGTAGATACTCTAAATGCACACACATCAACACGATGATAAGGTGTTGACCTTAGAAAAGTCATAATGCCAAGCGCCCAAAACTTCAAAATGGGAATTCAATTTAGCAGCATTGATCATAGGTCATATGATGCATTTAAGGCTAGCCACCGGACCAGATCTACCTGGAACTAGTCTAGATTTTTTTCTCTCTTTTAAAGGAGTGGGGGATTTTCCCATGATTTCATTTAGTATTGTCTAATAACTATTGTTTCAATCATTTATGTCCTCGCCATGTGGGTCTGAATCAATTATTTTGCATGGTAATGATTGATTGATATGCTTTTAAGATGGATAGAGGATAAAATGTCTAAATATTGTAGCTAAGCTAGATCAACACTAATTATTGATTAATATCCTGTTTACATGGATAGAGGATAAAACTCTCTAAATTTGGCATCCTTGGCTAAAATCAACTATTTTGCTTGGTTACGGCTGATCCTATATACATGTGTGTGTGTGCAAATATTTGGAAATTAAATTTATATTCTTTTTGGAGGTCGAGAAGGAGGGAGAGTGGAACCAACTGGAATCGGTGTAGAATCAGTTTCTTTTTTTTTTTTTTTCTGTCAACTTAATTGTTGGGCTCAAACCAGAGCGGTTCGAGAAGGAACCTGGCTGGAGCCGATTCTGGACTAGTTTTGCCAACTTAATTGTGGGCCCTGGACCAAAACCAGTTAGATAAGAAACCGGTCTAGATTAGTTCTGTCGATTCCTGTCCAAATTTACCGATTTAGGCTCAGTTTTGCCACCTTAACTATTGGTGTCTCGATCTCAGTCAATTCCATTAATGGGTGGAATCGGAGCCAGTGGATTCAGTTTGGAATCAATTCGATCTTGCTTATTGACCACCTATAGATTCAATTATTGAGTCGTGGGTGCATGAGCGCGACGATCCCTCTTTTGGTGGGTAACATTGATGAAGCTACTGCGAAAGCTATGAACTTAGAAGAGGAGAGCAAATTAAGACCAATGGGTTCGCTGCACACATTACATTAGGGTGTCGACAGATAACTAGATCTTTTTTACAATGAACTAGCCTCAATGAAAATTAAACTACCCAATTGGTCACACAAGACAGTTGCTTGGAACTCATCTGGTTCTTTAGTGTTCACTAGCACCTCTAATAGAATGTAGACTTCAAAACTTGTAAAATTTCACCAAAAGCATCTTCTCTGCCAAATGGATGCCCCTCCCCTCATAAAAAAAGCTTGTTCCCCTTTCTAGAAGTTGGTACTCGGTAGGAACCTCACCCAATTGTCAAAGAATTTGGAAGAATTCCTTTTACATTGCAAAAAACGGCCAGTGCGAACATTGCTGCTTGAGAAGCAGATAGTTTGGTTTGCCTTTATCTGCTCTTGCCTTTGAAAAGCGTACAATCTATTTTGAAAGGAGGACAGTCTGGTTAGTGCTGACCAGAATTGTCTAGTTGAAGGCGGACAGCTTGGTTGGCTATTCGATTAAAAAACCCCCCCTTTCGATTTGGTGAATTCGGTTGAAAGCGGAATGTTCGACTATCTATTTGTCTAGTAACTGATTTCACCTATAGTCCAATACAACCTAATATATATATATATTCCCCTAACATAGAAACATGTCATTCAAGATGGTAATATCCTCAACCAAATGTGAAATAAATAAATTTATATTACTACTAATACATAAATATATATAGTATATATAGAATATCTATACTCAAGGGTGATGATTTTATCGATGATGAATGTGGGTCAAGTAACACACCTTTTACAATGACTTTGGAAGTGTAAAATGTAATATATATGAATTTTAAGGGTGTATAATGTAAATTTTTTGATTTGGATGATTAATATGTAAATAAATTTACTATTGCATGTTTTTTTTTGGTAATATTTTTGCTTGACATGTTCTTATATTCTTCATTATTCATGTTGAAGATGCCGAAAGCATTGACCTTCTCAAGGAATTTGCAAATGACCCTGAACCTATAGTATCTCAGAGCTGTGAAGTGGCACTCAACATGCTAGAGTTTGAAAGATCCGGCAAGTCTTTTGAGGCAAGTTTGTAGCAGGAACTCTTCCTTGCAATTCCGGTGATTGAACTGTTTCAAAGCTTTTATCCTCCTAGAACTTTAAAATTACTTCTGCTTTCTTGGTGCAGTATCTATTCTTAAAGCGGCTCGAAGTCCAATAGTTCTGGATGCACATATGCTGCAAATGTAGATTGAACTAATTTCTTGAGCCTAATCCAGAAATTGTTGCTAAGATTATGTGATCATAGATCAGTTTGTGAGCCTATCTGACTAGCGTCTCTTCCGGTATGGGTTCACCCAGGTTAAGTAGGAAAATTCGATTGCCTGATTCAAACCATTATCTCCAGGTTACGGAAATCTTGTTTTCTCGGCCTGGGCTATTTCTGGACTTTCTACTGTATTTTTAGACATGAATTTCACATTGTTCTAAGTACTGTTTTATTTATTCGGTATGTAACTTAGGCTCTTTGAACTTGAGTTGAAGGTATTGCGGGGTTATTTTCATGTTTTGACAGGTTATTTTTTACAATTTATTATTAATAAATCATTAAAATGTAACTATTCTATACTTCCCAATTGATTCATCAGACAAGATCACGATATCTTGATTGATTTCTATATGCAGTTGCTGCTTTTAGTTTGTGATCGGGTCTTTCACTACATTTCCCTCAATGATATTCTTTAATCACCTAAAAATCTGATTTTCTGGGCCCTTTAATTCATATTAGTTCATCTCTTTCTTTATTGTCAAAACCTTAGGAGTTTGCTAGGTGTTAAAATGGTTAGCTTGCTAAATAATTTTTTGCCAATTTTTTTTCACGATTACTAAATTTCATTAAAAAAACTTTTTACCGAGTTGTTAGGTAGATTTTTATTCTAATTAAAATTATAATATGTTTTAATAAGTTTAAAATAAAAAACTTAAAAAATTCTGAGGTACTTCC
Source organism: Apostasia ramifera (assembly GCA_019297695.1). NCBI lineage: Eukaryota > Viridiplantae > Streptophyta > Magnoliopsida > Asparagales > Orchidaceae > Apostasia > Apostasia ramifera. Next base: position 105,809 of record JAEMOT010003718.1, read on the forward strand.
AGGCTTGTAAACAATAATCAACTCTGATCCAAATTCGACCTGCATGATTTTTGGATCAGATCAAAAATTGAATCGAATTGGAATTTATTCATGACCCGTGATGTAAAATAAAAGAAAAAAGGAGTTAATATATTATCAATGAAAAATTAAGAGGTACGTACATAAAAATTGTATAGGCCAGCATAACTATCAAAAATAATTTATACATTAAAAATTTAAAGTATTTATTTTGTTTTTTAGTTTAATAATTTAAATGATCTATCAATATTAGATTGAATTAAAGTAGATTTAAAATTTGATTTGATAGTTATAAATGAATCAGGTCAGATTATTGAATGGAAGTGTCAATCTCAAAAAAGTATTCAATCACTCAATCTTCTGGAGTCAATTCCAATTTTTCACCTTACTATTGCCAATGTAACATGAAATGTGTGATTCTAACTGCAGAAAGAGAGGCGAATGCAGGTTGAAGGTTCTACAGTTATGCTCATTTTAAAACTCCTAATGACTGTAGGTTCTTTCAATGGGTCGATGATGCGCATCACACAACTGTTGATTTAAAGTATTAGATTGCTGCTCTTGAAGATCATATGATGAAGAATTTCAAGATTATCCTACTTGTGGTTGTCGCTATTTTCATCAAGTTGATATTTGGTTGATATGTTGGTGTTTTTAGGTTTATATTAGATCTTTTGAAAGTGAGTTGATAATATTGTGATATTCTATTTGAGGTTGTTTAGATCAATGTAATATCCTGTGATCCTATTGTAGAGATATTGTCCACTTTGGCTTTAGAAAAATTACGTTACTTGAGTGCTTTCAGGAGGTCAACCATTCCAGTGCTATTCTATTCCAAGCACGCTTAACTACAGAGTTTTTCAGTACTAGTCTCACAATTTTGCCCCAAAAGGCATCTACACCAACTGAGATTATATTACCTATTTATATAGCTCAAGATCTTCCTCTTTTCTTGATGTGGGACGATTTATTCCTGTGCCTCTCTCACCATTCATATTCGGCCTAGAAGCCTGCCAGGAGCTGCACTTTGTCTCAGTAATTACTTTTTCTTAGGATATCACTCGGCGATCACTCTCCACACTCTTCAGCCACGAGCGTCACAAGCTCACCAACTTCCACTTAGTTCATCCTTGAATCGCATCGTAATATCCTAAGATACCATATTATAATATCCCGTAATCTCAATGTAGAGGTATTATCCGCTTTGACCTTAAGAAACTGCGTGACTTGAGTGCTTCTCAGAAGGTTACTCATCTTAGTGCTACTTCATCCCAAGCACGCTTAACTGAGGAGTTTTCCATCATTAGTCTCATGAGTTTGCCCCAAAAAATGTTTCTATTATTTGAGATCACGTTATCTACTTATATAACTCAGGATCTCCTTCCCTTTTCGATATTAGGATAATTCATTCATATATGTCTCTCACCACTCATAATTCAGCTTAGAAACCTATCAAGAATCACACTTGCCTTAGTGATTTCTTTCTCTTAGGATATCCGGTGATCACTCTCCGTTCTCTTCGGCCATGGGCATCATTTTAGTGATGATGTTGCAGTGTTGTAGTGTTGTAGTGTATTTGATTGTTAAAGAGACATGTTTGGTAATGTTGGGTAATGTTTGGTAATGTTGGGTAATGTTTGGTAATGTTGTAATATTTGGAAATGTTATCTAGCTCAACTTGTTCAATTGAAATTTTGTAATGTTTAGAAATAATCGTATGACATAATAATACAAAATTAATAATTATATTTTAATTAGAATCAAGCGACAATACTTGTACAATCTTATGGACCTAAGTCAAGATTTTAAAAAGTTGTGATTAATTTAAAATAATATTTTGACCTCAAAAGCTCGAATGCAATTTATCAAAAAAAGACGGTCATTATTTTCGATAGTTATAGGTTTGTAAATAGGTAAGATTTGAATCAGTTCAGCCTTGACCCAAATTCGACTTGGATTAGATTCTAGTAGGGTCAAATTTCAGATTGAGTTAGATTATTGCTCTGCGCAAGTATAAAGAGAGTTTCATACATACGATCTCAACATATTTTTAAAGTAATTGATTAACATATTAATTATGAAATTAATATTATTTTAATAATTTAAATTTATTTGTTCCTTTTTCAAAATGTAACTCAACTTTTAGTTCAACGATGAAGACTGAAGACTGTGACAATTAGTATACCAAGAAAACATGATGTTTTAGTAAGAATAGTATGGCATAATAGTCATAATTATTTATTGATTTGAATATAAAAGGAAAAGAGAAAATTTCCAACTACTATGGAAATATAATATTTTACTTTTAAGCTCTGTTTGGTAATAACAACAACAACAACAACAACCAAGCCTTAATCCCACTAGGTGGGGAAGCTCTGTTTGGTAATAAGAAAAAAAAAAAAATTTGGTTGAAATTTTTAGTCATTTTTGAAAAATGTGTATGATGTGAAATAAAGTAAGTTAGTTATATTAAAAATTGTGTAGGATGTGAAATAAAATTGATTGATTTATTGAGAATTGTGTTAGATGTGAAATAAAGTGATTGTTTAATGTTAGAATTTGTGTGAGATGAGATATAAAATAATTTTTTAATTTTTTTTTAAAATAAATTTAAGATTTTGGCCATGGCTAATTTTAGCCATGATTTTTAGCCCATTGCCAAACAGGGCCTTAATGTATGAAAAACACTTAAGTAAGCACACAAGATATAGATAAAGCGTTGACAAAATTTAAGTTATATATATATGGTAACTCTGTTTGGTCGGATATGAATGAGTCAGATCATGATCAATTTGTGATTTGACATAGAAAAAAAGTAATGGATCAAATCAGATTTCACATTGGGTAAATGACAAGTAAAATATATTGAATTAACTATATTTTTGGATCGAATCTCAAATTAGATCTAATCAAAATTAGATCAACAGAGAGATACCTGTGATTTAGTTAAGAAACTGTAGGTGTTACTTTGATCAGACATTTGGATAAGAGAGAATATGAAAATTTGATGACAACCTACTTGCTTTGCAAAGTTCGAGGTTGGAGGCCCGGAGATTTATATACATAACACAAAATTAATTTATTTACTTATTAGACATAAAAATATAAATATTATTCTAAAACACTTTAAATACATTAATATTATTAATTTACATTGTGGCTTTCATTCGTCACCTATTATTTAACCTGATCTAATTATAATTAGATTGCCAGCTAATAATTGTTAGATTAGATATCAACTATAATTTGTTCATATAAAATTTTTAGAAATAAGTAATAAATATTAAATATTACTTGGTAATATAAAAACATTCATAATATGACGTAGTATTATGAGATTTAAAATTTTTAAATGCCAATATAATTTAAAAATACAAACATGTAGAATATATTTTAATGGAGCTTCATAAGACAATACGAGTCAATCTAGCTCTAAATGAATAAGTCCAAGCTAACATAAAAAAATATAAAAGATTCATGCATGTCGATAAGCTCAACTAAGGAATTAATCACGGTAATTCTATGAGAAATAAGTACTAACATGAGATCCTAAGCTACCATAAGCAATAGCATAAAATTCATACGAGTTAAAGTCGTCAACAAGTCCAAATGAGTTCATACATGAAAGGATTCACAATATGTAATAAATGAGAGAGAACAAAAAAAGATAATATCAAGGACGAGTGGATGCAATTAAGAAAAAATAGAGAAGCAATAAGATAATCGAATCTACCCGATTACAAAGGAGTCCGACAAACCATGAAGATGATCGAAGATGAAGGAAAGCGAGATAACCAATCGGAGTCACATTGATCTGAGATGTCGACGTCACATCGATGGAGAAGGCCTTGTAACGGTCACGACGGTGGCGGCGGCTGCCGACGATTAGCGGCGGTGGCCGGCGATGGTCAAAGAAGAGGGGTGAAGCACTCTTTCCTTTCTCTCCCTCTCTCTCTCTCTCTCTATTTCCAATGAAGATGAGATCTTCAAAAAAAGCAACATGACCTTTCTCCTCTTCCAATTTTTCTACTTTATAGGTATTTAATTCTTTTCATAACAATATTTAAAATAAGTTAAATCCAACCATTAGATCATTAACCTTTAATCCTAACCATTGAATCTAGGGTTATTTAACCTAATAGTAAAATATGAAATATCATGACCATTAAAAGCTCACAGACTCAAAATAATATGTGTTCTTCTCAAAAGCCTATATATAAGCCCAATATTCCCCAAGCCCAAAAATAATACAATATCTCTCACCCACTCACATAAAGTGATGAAAAAAATAAAAAAAATAAAAAAAAGTACAATATATCAAAATGAATAATAAGATACAACTATAATATATCTCAACTAAAATTATTATCGCTGATGGAGTTGATACCGAGGATGTTCCGCATCATAATATCACGTCAGTAATTTAATACATAAAATTACCGAGTGATATTACTAATATGATATTATACTAAAATTTTACAAAATTACTTAATTCACAGGACATTTTTTCTATAAAAAAATATTATTAATATTTTATATTATTAAGGGGGCATTTGGTTCGTTATTATCTTAGTATTATATTATGTAATATAGATATCATGACATCTATATGTCATCTTTTAACTAATAATTTAATAATCTAATAGAAGATTATTTACAGATGTCATTAAACCAAACGATTGCTTTTTCTAGATAACATAACATAAATTAAGATAATATTGAACCAAACGCCCCTAAGTGATATCTAACAGTATGTTACTTGCTTCTAAAATATATATAAAATATCATAATTAACTTAGATAGTAGATAATCGATGAAAATCATAATGTGAATATTAATATGTTAATAGTGTCTTTAAAATAATATTTGTATTCTAAATATTTAATAAATAAAATAAATTTTTTATGTATTATATATATATATACATATAGCAAGTATATGTTAACTATGATTAGAACACCTTAATAATAAATTTTAGTAGACTCAATTTAGGCTCTGTTTGGTAATAAAAAAAAAAAAGAGGATTTGATTAGAATTTTTAGTCATTTTTAAAAAATATGTATGATGTGAAATAAAGTAAGTTGGTTATATTAAAAATTGTGTAGGATGTGAAATAAAGTTGATTGATTTATTGAGAATTGTGTTGGATGTGAAATAAAGTGATTGTTTAGGGCTTATTTGGCAAAGTCCTAAAATTAGGCCAATTAATAAAATAATAATATTTTAATTTTATTATAAATTTTAATAACTTTATTTCACATCCAATACAAATTACAACCTTAAAAATCAACTTTATTTCACATGCAACACAAATTTCAACCTTAAAATCAACTTTATTTTACATCCAACACAACTCCCAATATTAAAATAAATTTCTTTCCCATCAATTCTATAAAATAAAATATTTTCTCTTTCCTTACCTAAATCTATCCTCCAACCAAACAAGCCCTAATGTTGAAATTTGTGTAAGATGAGATAAAAAATAATTTTTTAAGTTTTTTTAAAATAAATTTAAGATTTTAACTATGATTAATTTTAGCCATAATTTTTAGTCCATTGTCAAACAAGGCCTTATATACAAGGCAGCCAATTTTTTCGGACTCTGCCAAGCAAGTAGGTTGTAGTTAAAATTTCATATTCTCTCTCGTCCAAGCCAAATCTCCGATCTGAATCGCACCTTCTAGGGTTTCTTCGCTGGAGTGACCTCTCTCTTTCCAGATTCGCGGAGTACATTCTCCCTCCGAGCCTCCCTTCGTCGGCGGCGATGGATCCGGCTCGCGAGGATCTACGAAGCCCGCTCGTCGGCCTGGTGTACGACGAAAGAATGTGCCGGCACGCCACGCCGGACGGGGAGAGCCACCCGGAGAACGCCGAGCGGATCAGGGCCATTTGGAAGAAACTAGACGCGGAGGGTATTCCCCAGAGGTTGTGATCATCATTGTTGGGGAAAATTATGATTGGATAATCTGGTTGTGATCATCATTAGCTTAGTATCACCGTTCTGTCTAACATAACTCTAGATTGGAATGCCACTATTGAAAGAAAGATTGTGTTCAATCCGTGAGCACTGGTGTTCGATATAATAAGTGAATTAATTGTGTCTTTTATGTTAACTTAAGCTTTATGATAGTTGGTTAGTGCCAAGGATCCTAAGAACTAGTATCACTTGTAATGTCTTGGCTACTAGTAACTCGGATGACCACTTAACCTCTCGAATCACTGACAATCGAGGAGGGTTAACATTTACTTAACTATATTACTTGCTATAGCTCAAGCATTTGATTTCAAAAAGTTGTTTCCCACTTAAAATAACTTGAAGTTTAACTGTGAAAGTAATAAGAAAGTGCTTATGACATAACTATGATATAGTTAGAGTTTACACATTTAATACTAGTCCATGTGAACAAAACCTTACATTGGAATCAAATTGTCACCAAAAACATAATACAATCCCTTTTAATATAGTCCAAAATCTATTTTTACAACTTATTATAATACAATTATCAAAATAATTTGACTTGTCTTTCCAATTACTATCCTTGTGCACAGTGACTTGTTTACTTACAAACCTATTTTGTTGTTGCTTTGAAAATGGCATTAGTCTCTGTGTGGACTCAGTAGGAAGACTCACACTAACAAATAACAACAACAAACTAAACTTTTATCCCACTAGTAGGGTCGGCTACATGAATCTTTTGTTTCCATTGCTCTCTATCAAATAACAAATTTTTATTTAGCTTCGAATATGTAAGATCATTTCTTATAATTTTTTATCATATCTTTTTTGGTATTCCTTTTCTTTTTTTTACATGGGCAATATCTAGTAATTTAACTTTCCTTGTTGGAACTCTTATCAGCTTACGATTTATATATCTAAATCATCTAAGCTGACTCTTTCTGAGCTTATCCTCAGTTGAGATCACTCCAATCTTCTTGCAGATTTACTCATTTCTCATTTTGTCCTTTCTCGTATACTCGCTCATCCACTTTAATATTATTATTTCTATAATATTTATTTTATTTATGTATTTTTGCTTTGTAGGCTAGCATTTAGCATCATATAATATCACTGACCTTATAATTATTTTATAAAATTTACCTTTAAGCCTGAGTAAAAGTTTTTCAATCACATAATATATCAGATGCATTCTTTTATTTTATCCATCTTACTTGGATTCTGATAATAAAATTACCATTTATTTTACTGTTATTTTGTATGATTAATCTAATATATCTAAATTGCTCACACTAATAAGTAAATGTAAATTCTTTTCAATCAAGTCTATTTACTGTTTACATTAAGGCATATGGGAAATAACTCAATAAGGTATCAAATAGTAGGGCAAGCATTGCATAAACAATTAACATGGTTATCATTTGTGATAATAGATGAATCAATCAACAAGGTTGTTTACAAGTGTTATATCTGCTGAGGATGAGAAAGTAATTATAAAATAGTCTTAGGGACCTACATGTAACAATGACTTCCCTAGTTGTATATATGCTCTTGTAATATGAAAAGAACAAGATGAACGGGTTCAGAGAGGGGGCACGAAAATGGAAGAGAAAGAGAGAGTGGGCGCACGTGACGGAAAAGTAGGGAAAAGAGAGCACTCGGGTGATAAGACTGAGGGAGAGGTGGTGATGCTTTGTGCTTATTCCATTTAATGAAAAAATTTATATTTTGGTCTCTCAGTTTTCAATTCCTTGTAAATAGGTCCAAAATTCTTGCACGTAAGTCCTAATTCATTTATGTCAGGTCTAAAACAGTTTTAATAAATTTTTAAATCATATTTTGAGTTGCCAAAAATTACAAAAGCAATCCAATAACATGTTTAAAATAACTTTTAGCAAAATATTATGTGAAACATTAAATTTGAAAAATCTGGATGTCACAGTATTGGTATATGATACGAATATGATATGGATACATCAGGCTTCACAAAGTATTAATGCTTCATAGTAAATAAGCAAAGATAATTTATCTAAGTATCTAAGGCAAGTTCCTAAGCAATATCCTAACTGATAGTTACGTATGTTAGATCTATGGATGTGTAGGTGCAGGTGAAGATGATCCACAGGTCCTCTTTTGTAGAATATCCAAGATGTGTTGTTGATTCTCTTTGATATCAAAGAAAGATAGAGAGGATATGATCTTATTAAATTTTCTTTCATAGTATTCTAGAAATCATGTGTCTTCTTCTTGATATTGGGCTTCTTACAAAACAAAAATAAAGGAAATTACTTATGAATACCATTCGGATAAGCATCAATTTTAACCTTTTTAGTACAATCAATAATGTACAAACATATATTCATAAACAATACGGTTCACAAATTACTACATTGTCTGCAAATAAAAATAATTGAGGCAACAACAATTGAAATAAAACATCAACTGATAAGCAAAAGGTGAGATTAGCTTCTATTGACATCCATGATCATCATCCTAACCTAGTGGAGGTGGGGGACTAATGTGGATGATAAAGCTTAGGATTGTATGATGGTTGGTTGAAAGGCCCAGGAGGTCCCTAATACATGAAGTAGTCCATCATTGCTTGCTGATTTGTAGCAAACCCTCTCTTGTGGTCTGATAAGTATGTCGAAATGAGTAGAACTTTGTCTGCAAATCATGTATCTCCCAAGGCCACTTCCTCGATTCGATCAGGAAGGTGGGTAGGCTTTGTGATTCTTCATTTTTAGGAGTCTCAGAGTCTTATGACATCTTTTGTGATTCTTCTTGGTGAGTTGCATTGGGTCCTCTATCTAGCTTCTACAGAAAGGGAGTTGTTGTCACATTCAATCTTGCCTTTTTCATGTTTCCTTGGCTATCCTTGTCATTTATTTTTAGTTTTTTGCTGTTTCTAACACTAACATCTATGTCAAGGGACTTGAGGTGGAAAGTGATTATGTGGTAGTAGGGTATATGAGTGACAATACGAAGAGGAGACATGTGATATTGAATCATGGAGAGAATTTGAAACCCTAGATCGATGGGTTGACACTTAGGCCCTGTTTGGCGCGAGGACCAAATCAGGACCAAATTGATACTAATTTAAAAAACAACAATAATAATAATAAATAAATTTTTTTAATCATTCTACACAAATTTTAATATAAAAAAATATTATTTTACTTCACATACTCAATAATTTTCAATAAAAATATATACTTTATTTCACATCCTAGACCAAAATATTCAAATCGAGTATTTTGGCCTAGAATGTAAAATAAAGTTAATTTTTTTATTAAAAATTATTGAGTATATGAAGTAAAATAATATTTTTTTATATTAGAATTTGTGTAGAATGATTAAAAAAAATTATTTTTTATTATTATTATTGTTTTTTAAATTAGTATCATTTTGGTCCTGATTTAGTTCTCGCGCCAAACAGGGCCTTAGCTATAGCATACATCATGTATAAATGGCCAATGTGAATTTGAGTTCAAAATCTAGGGGTCATTAGGAGAACAAAGTCTATTACATGGAGATATAGGGACACATGTTCAGGAGCGAGAAATTGACTCGATAATGTGCGACGATGGTGGGCTAGAAGGTGCCCAAAGAAGAATTTTTGACCATGTTATCATATTCATCATCGTCATCATTGACAAAAATATAGTTTGGAAATTAAAAGGAAAAGACATTTACATTACTAAGGAAGCTGTTCAGAAGCTGAGGGCTAATTTCAACAAATTGACCTTGCAATAAGTGTGGTTGTGATTTGGTTGATCCAAGGTTAGTTTGTGTGTTGTGATAGAAATGGAACACAAGTCAGGATGGATGTCAGATTTGGAAGTAGCAAATTTAGTCTGCTTGTACTTGTAGTGATCAATATGTGAAAAAAGCTGCATTTGTCTCTAAAGAAATCAATGCCATAGTTGTGGACATCTATAACCTTGTATCATTGAATTGTGTAACTTTTAGGCTCTGTTTGGTAATAAGAAAAAAAAGAAGAATTGATTGGAATTTTTAGTGATTTTTGAAAAATGTGTATGATGTGAAATAAAGTAAGTTGGTTATATTAAAAAATGTGTATGATGTGAAATAAAGTAAGTTGGTTATATTAAAAAATGTGTATGATGTGAAAAAAAGTTGATTGATTTATTGAGAATTGTGTTGGATGTGAAATAAAGTGATTGTTTAATGTTGAAATTTGTGTGAGATGAGATATAAAATAATTTTTTAAGTTTTTTTAAAATAAATATAAGATTTTGGCCATGAGTAATTTTAGCCATGATTTTTAGTCCATTGCCAAACAGGGCCTTAGACTTCTCTTTAGAGGTGAAGCGACTAAGGCTTTGGGTTCAACAGGATGTTCACATCATGAAAATGAAGAAGTGTAACCAAAAATCAGTGGGCGATTTGGATCAATGTTAGATCTGGATCTTTTGATTTTCTCTACCACATTCCTTTTTTTTTTTTTTTGAAATTCGGCCGTAGCCTATAATACTATAACAGTAAAAAAAGATACATCAGGTACAAAAAGTTCGATCCTCATCGAGAATCGCACAAAAATCGAGTGGGAGGGACATGCCCCTTCGCCACTCTATATCATCTAAGCAAGAAAATGAAGCAATAAAGTCGGCCGCTTTATTAGCGGCTCTGTATACATGAGAAACTCTATAAGCCTTAAAGGCGCAAAAAAGTTCGGCAATCTGGGCCGTGGTCCTGTCAGGAGGGTGTCCTCTGGCTGCTCGCTGGAGGTCCGCAACAATGGTGGCTGAATCGCCCTCTATCCAAATTCCGTCCGCCATAGCCACCCACTCCTGGGCGGCTGTCACCGCAATGAGGGCTCCCATCGTTTCTGCTGTCGGAGTGGCATGAGAGTAGAGCTTGGAACCAATAGCTGCTAGGAAATTCCCTTGATGATCTCGAACAACTCCACCTGCTCCTGCCGCACCGTTCTGTTTAACAGAGCCATCAAAGTTCACCTTAATCCATCGTGGGGGTGGGGGATCCCAATGGGAAGCAGAGGGGTAACAGCAGCCTTCAAGGCTGTTGGGATCCCAGTTCCCCACGTTGGAAGAAGGTTGTTCTTGGGCCTCGGTAAAATGAACAAGTGCAGCGATACCACATTCCTTTTTTGGTTGAAGACAACGACGGGTTGGTTGTCAACACCAAGGCAAGTGATATAACACAAATAACCTCAATACACCCAAGAATGAAATTTGCAGACAACGAGAAGAGTTTACCCGTCCCATCTAGACTAGGTTTTTGGGCTTTAGAGGGATGAAATAATGAGGAAGTTGATGAGATGCAGTTAGAGACATTACTAAGACCAACAACTAGAGCAACGAGGAGTTGAAAGGGCAGCATCATGAATAGGAACTCAAAACTCCTGTGCAGTCGTTGACTTTATTTGTAGAGTGGTTTGCTAGTAGATTTCTATGGTGTTGGTGGTGAAATTAAGGTTTTTGTGGGATTGCGTTGATCTCAAAGGAAAGAGAAATTAAGAGGAAAGAAGGGATGGTTTCTTAAGGAGTAACAGAACGAGAAAGGGGGTTGGCTACGGTTAAAGGTTAATGGAGAGAATGGATGGTTGCGATTAGATCTGAAGGATTAGATTAAGAGGAGTTTGATTGATCAAATTGCTTGATCGTTTAAGCACAGAAAACCTTATCTTTTAATCAATCGATTGATCAATCATGAGGCGAACAATGTTTTGAGCTAATTTTGATTGTTTTGTTGACTGATTAAGAGCAAAAGTTCTGATCGATTAGCAAAAGCTATCATTTAGTTGAAATAATAAAAATGATATTAAATTCAAATTAAGTATGAAAAATCTAAAGAATTGTAGTTATGTGTAACATTTTTCTCTAGATGTGTAGAAAAAGTTTAGCTCAAAATACTATCAAATTATAATTTTGATCCTTTAGATTGTTTTGGTTAAAATTATCTTTTTTTTTTCTTAAACAACCTCACCCCTCATAATTTAAAATACTTAAAAATTGGGAATTGGACTAGTTTCAATTGTTTTTTTGTATCAAAGTAATCTTGTTTGCATGATTATTAGTTTTAAAATACTATTTTTAGGAAAAAGTGTCCTTTTGATCAAGAGCTTAAGAAGTTTAATGCAATTGGCTCGAGAACATTTAAGAGTAGTCCAAGCACATTAAAAGCATTTTTTTATTTTTCATTAAAGCAATTGAATCAACGTGATAGAGCGTGATGAATCTAGGCATCTAAGTATGAATAGCTTCAAATGACCCATATTGTGCCTATAGTGCACATTCTCCCCTTAGGATAGTTCATATTTTGAGAGGTTTGGTGATGTCAGTTTTCTTTAGAACTAACGTGTTCTAATACAATATCATCTCTAACCATGTAATTTCTAATGAAGTGATGTTTCACTTCAATATGTCTGGTTTTGGAATGATGATCTGAATTTTTGGTGAGGGTAATGGTACTAATGTTAGGACTGACATATTTCTGTAGCTTAAACCATAGTCCTTTGGTGTGTGTGTCATCCATAGGGGTTATGCTACACAATCTCTGGCCGCATTATATTCAGCTTTGGTGGATGACAACGTTACACATTTTGTTTTCTACCATACCAACTAATTGGGGAGGAACTAAGAAATTGGCAGCCTACACTATCTCTCTTCCTACCTAGTTTACAATTAGTATAACCTAAGTTAGTATGACCTATAAAATAAAATGATGTCATAAGCCAACATTAAATGTACCCTCTAGGTATCTTAAAATTCGCTTAACTGTTAGATGCGATTCTTTTGGGTTTAATTGAAATCTAGCACATAACGTACTGAGAACATAATTTTGAGTCTACTGACAGTTAAGTGGAGTAAACTACTAATAATACTTCTGTGTAATTTTTAATCAACTTGTTTACCTATTTTGTTAATGTTAAGCTTTATATTTGTTGCCATTGGCATACCTATCTCCTTAGAGTTTTTCATGCTAATTTTTTTTATCATTTCCTTGGCATATTTCTCTTGAGATATTTAGATACTCTCCTTAGTTTGCTTAACTTGTTATTTCAAGAAGAATGAAAACTTCAAACTCACTTTTCAAGAGAGTGGTAAACTTATTCAAATAGGTTTTATTAGTTTATCCAAAAATAATATCAACATAAGCTTGAGTAATTAAAATGTTATTTCCTATGTTTGTGATAAGCAATATGTGGTCTATGGTGCCTCTTTTAAAATCATCAGAAATCAAATATGTAAAAAAACCTCTCATACCATGCTCTTGGAGCTTATTTTTACCCATAAAATGCTTTTTTAATTTTTAAAACATGATTTGGAAATTCAATACTTTTTAAGCAAGTCGGTTGATGAACATAAACAAATTCTTTGATAAAACCATTCAAGAATGCACTTTTCCTTTTCATTTGATAAAGCTTGAAACCATGATGCATGACAAATTTTAATAAAATGCGAATTGATTTGAGACAAGCTAAGGAGCATATGTCTCATTATAGTCACCCTTAACATGGTTGAAATCTTGGGCCACTAATCTAGTTTTGTTTTTAACTGAATTTCATTTAATTTATTCCTATAAACTTAATGAGTAACAATTGTTGAATAATTGTTCACTTTAGGAATTACTTCTCATACTTGGCTGCATTCAAATTGAGCAAGATCCTCTTGTTTAGCAATGTTTCAGTCTGGATCGACTAAGGCTTCATCAGTGCTCTTGGGCTTAATTTAAGAGATTAATGCAATGTTGTTATTTAATTGCTTAAAAGATCTAGTTCTCACTCTGATCGCTTAAAATTTAATTTAAGGGGTATTTAGGATTTACCTTCCAAGGTTTTGGTGGAATTTGAATTTGAGTTGAACTAATCACCTTGTTGTCGATGTTCTTCCTTAGATTTCTCTGCTTGACCTTAGATTTGCAATTGATTGAGCTTCTTGGCCACTTTCTCATCATTGTATCAAACACTATAGCGGTTGTTTCCTCAGTTTCTATTGTTTGTTTATTATGATAAGTTTTATCGATAAGAAAATATCTAATGAAAATTCTTTTATCAGATTTTGGTGAAAATAATACCAAATAATCTTTGGTATTAGGGCCTAAAACTTACATCTAGATATTCTAAAGTAATAGATTTTGGGTTTCTTACCATTCCAAAATTTATAAGGATTTTTCAATAAAATCAGCCTAAGATAAACTTAGTTTTAGACATAACAAGCAGTGCTAATAGCCTCGGCCTAGAAATATTTGGGTAACAGGTACTCATTAATCATCACTCGTGCCTCCTCTTGATTTTGAAAACTACATCATTTCAAAACATCATTTTGAAATTGTTAAATTGATTCTTATATAGGGCTTTCTTTGCCCTTTTAATTTCCAAAGTTCTTTCGTGCATTTTCATTAATTTCTCCCACATTTTTTTGCCAAAGTTTGTGGACTTAACTTATTCACTTCTTTCTTAGTCAATGCACATTGCAATGTAGTCTTTCCTTTTGCATTAGCCATATTTTTTTCTATCCATTTCATTCAAATTCTTCTCATCCAATTCATCTCCTTTTCTATCCTTAGGCAAGGTGTATCCTTTCTTAAAACTAACCATGTCAAAATCATTCTATATAAAAGTCATTATTCTCATCTTATGATAAGTAAAATTTGAGCTATGAAAGAGTGGGAGCCTATGAATGGATTGTCCTTCTTAATGTCTATTTATCATACTACCTAAGTGGTAAGACCTAAACAGAAGGCTAGGGCTCTAATACTAAATTTAGGATTGATATGGTGTCTTGAAGGGTGATATATAAACATTAAAAAAAAGTAATTTTATTTGCTTAATTATATATGATTAAAATAGTAATACAATAGTATATGAAATAAAGCGGAAGCAATAAATAATAGGAAATAAGTGTTAAAATAAATGGGGAATACACGATATAATATGTTTTGACTCAAACCTAATATTACATCTACCCTAATCCAATCTGTCTGTCATAATGAATCACTCCTTTGGACTAAGGCAAATAAGCTTGTATAATCTCCTCAGACAATTAGCTAAATGTCTTCATCATAAGCAAGTGAGGGCACAATCTAATTCACTCCACGTCTAGCTTGGATGCACTTCCTCTTTACTAGCCCAACAAGAAACAATGAGGATGGGAGAGAATTTCAAATTTTACAAAAGTATCACAAATAAAAAGTAACATACTTTTCCTCCTTACGATTGAGCTTTTGTGCAAAAGGAAGAGTGGATGAAGACTTGAGCACTTAATCTTTTTGATCATTTTAATTAATCTCCACTATCTTGCTTTTAGTTAGTTGAGAGCTTGGAGAAATTTTTGTGGTTATTGGGAGCAATTAAGAAGTCAAGGAATCAAGAAGCATCTCCAACAATTAGCCAAAAGTCTTAAACATATGTTGTTGAAACAACTAGAAAAACTATTGTAAAGTAGTCCTTGATTGATCACTTGATCATTCAAGGTTCTAGGTGTTATAATTTCAGATGGTTTTGATCGATCACTGTTATCTGATCATCACCGACCAATCAAGGAAAGCAATAGCGCCAGGTTATGCTAGTCCAAGATTGATTAGTTGATTGATCAAGAGATTGATCAAGCCAAAGCATCCATTGTCTTTGATCGATCAACAATACTTTGATCAATTCCTTGATCCATCAAAGACAATAGAATTCCAGATTCAGCTTGAAGTAGGCAAGCACTAACCCACTCAAAGCCAATTGGTTAGCTAGTCCCAAACACAAACTAAGTGCTCAAAACACATCGTCCAACCTACTCTAATATATAGGATCAATCTATGAATAGTATTACAAATGATTTTAAAAATGAACAAATATAACCACACATAGTCTTCAAAATTCAAGCTCTTTAACAATTATTGACTTGATCCAATTATAATCCTCAAATGCTTTAATGGAGTACTCAATCTTGATTGTAAACTGTAAACATGTAATACCGTGTGATTAGATCACTTACGCCAACTTGTTAAAAGTAGTTAGCTTAAACTTATTATTAAACATCAAAATTTCATAAAACTACAAGGGAGGAACCAACATCTTGTGCACTAGATTTTTGAGTAAATCTTTCTTCTATTGGGATCTAGAAGAGCAGTTCGTCCTTGAGTTGTTAACAAGTGAGGGTGTCGCTGAAGCTGTATGGTGTAGGACTAGTTTTGCTAAGGTAGACTTTGTCTTGTCTCTACGTTGTCAACTAGGAAATCTACCTTTTGACGTGGGTCAAATTGTGCTACCTCGTCAAGGGTCTACGAGATAGTGTGTTGTGCATTCTTGTGGAAGGTTCCACATGGAGGCTTCTTGTCTTTTGACTTTTTGTTGAATGTTGGTTTGCTGACTTTCTAACTACTGACCCGTCCCTTTATCACACAAACAGATTGATTGATGTATTTTTGTATCAACAGACCTATTTGAATGAGATTCATTTTTAGTACTACATATTGCATGCTCTTCACTTCAGTCAAATATTTCAATAACAGGTGGAAATTAGTGCTTTTCAAATGCTAAATAGATTCATGGACATTGTTTATCTTCTTCCAGATGTATAATGCTGCATGCTAAGGAAGCTGAGGATACAGTTATATCAAATGTTCATACTATGAACTATATAAAGTTGATAAGAAATATCAGTTCCAAGGGGTTTGATTCTCGACGTCCTAGGGTTGCTTCGAAATTCAATTCTATTTATTTAAACAGGGGTTCAACCGAGGCAGCGTATCTTGCTGCAGGATCTGTTATTGAGGTTGGAACTTTTTATTTGATTTTTGCATTTACTTTTTTAATATATTTTTTGTATTTGATTCATTGTTGCATAGTTCTTTTACTTATAACCATGGATATGGTTGATAGATATTCTCATTTTGGGGATATTTCTAGATATATTTGCACGCTTTGTTGTAGGCCACTGAGAAGGTTGCAAAAGGGGATCTAAATTCTGCCATTGCCATTGTTCGACCTCCTGGGCATCATGCAGAAGCTAATAAAGCTATGGGTTTTTGTCTTTTCAACAATGTGGCAATTGCAGCAAGTTATCTTCTAAACAATAGAGTATGTATAAAATTTTTTACATTTATATTAAGTTAAGCAATGACTTGTCTGCTACTTTCACTCGTCTTCATGGTTTGAATTTCTTATAATCTAATGATTACGTTTTGGTTATGTTCTTGTAGGTTGAATTGGGCTTGGGAAGGATATTGATTGTGGATTGGGATGTTCATCATGGCAATGGGACTCAAAATATGTTCTATAGAGATCCTCGTGTTCTTTACTTCTCTGTCCACAGGTGGAATCTAGTTTTCAGAAACTACATTTTGAAGGAAGGTTATTTGTTTGTCTTTCTATAGTTTATAGTGAATTTAGTAAAACATTCTAGAATCATGTGTTTCTTTCATTAATAATTATTGCAATATGGTAGCTAAGAAGCATTAATATTTCATGAAGCCTATTATATTCGTATTAAATGCTAATACTCATTGATGCTCTACTGATATATATCCGATCGCCACGTAACATCTCATTATTATTTTTTAAGTTCAATACCGATTCGATATAGCTTCAATACTTCTCGATACTTTTGATTAAAGAAAAATATGTTGTACTAATTGTCCTGTTGATTATAAAAAACTTATATATAAAAGATAGTCCATGTTTATAGTTTGTTTAGTTGGAGGTCAAATATATAAATTTTAATATAAAAAATTGGGGATTTACATACAAGTTACGAAATTATTCCTAAATTACGAGTTTCACTGTCATTTTGTAAATATTATGAATATCACACTTCATTTTGTAAATATTATGAATATCACACTTCATTATTTAAATATTATAAGATTCACATCTATTAGTTCCATTCATTGAGCATATGTATTTAAAATAGAATATTCCATTAAATATTCGTTATATCATTTACAAATGATATTATCAATCTTATTCGTCTTTCTATATATATGTGTATATATATGTATATACACACACACACACATATATATATATATACCTACACAGCCTTAGCATGCTAGCTCTTTACTCAGATTGGTCGCGCAATCGCCACCATAAGTTCCATAGCGTCTTGCATTTCCTAGGCATTGGTTTTATAGCTGTCACAAAGACGTGTTGATGACACTGCAAGAAATCGTCATTGCAACTTTTTCCCCCTCTCTTTGCCTTGTTGCTGCCCACCCATAGTAGCTCTGCAACCCTGCCACTGTGGCCTTTCACTGTCGCCGCAGGCTTGGTTGTTGGCGCTCACGCCTTTGTAGCTTGCTGCTGTCGGCTGTCTACTCTTGCTTTCTTGTTCTCGATAGCTATGTGGGAGGAAGAAGGTGGTGGAAGGTGGTGGAAGGAGGGAAAAGGTAGAGTAATGACACTGATTGAATGCACTTGACCATTGTTAAACAATGATTAACCATCAGTCAAGCACTATAACGGATAATAACAAAGATGTGAAATTCATAATATTTAAAGAATGGAGTGTAATATTCATAATATAATGAATTTTGTTCTCCTTATGTGAATCTTTTTTTTCACAATTTTCAATACATTAATCAATTTTATTTTTATTCTTCATAATTTTTAATATAATTAATTAGTTTTATTTTTTATTATACAAAAAAGTTAAAAATTTTTCCCTAATAATTTTTTTTACTCCAACAAACAATATTGTGGCTTCCTTTGGTTGGAGCTAAAAAGATCATCAAATCCTTCTAAAATTATTTTTATTGATATTTTATATTTATTTTATATCATACATAAATTTAAATATTAAAAAGTAACTTTATTTTACATCATATATAAATTAATCTTAAAAGTTAATTTTATTTTGTATTCTACACAATTCTCAATAATACAATAATTTTATTTGATATAGTAATAATAAAATAATTTTATTTCTCTATCTCAAAAATGCTTAAAACATTCAAAAAACATACAAAAAATATACTCCAATCAAACAAGGTCTTGGACTAGATGATTCACAATGGGAGAGCAGCAACTGGTTTCAAGCGACTTTGATAGTAAAAAGTTTCATGCATATTGGAGTTCTAGCAAAAGAAAATAATCTAGCATTTGTATGCTGCTCCTTTCTCTACTTCGATTGATCCTTTTTCATGGTCTCATAAACACCAGTGACACTACTACCTTTATTTCAATCAACAATTTCTCATGGATGCCATGCATGTTATTGTTTCTATCAATGCCAATCATGATACTTGACTTTTTTATTTTCGTTGACCAGTATTTTGAAAAGAATGACTTTCTTTTCCTTTTGTTTTACTTATTTTTTCAATCAATTAAAGAATTGAAAAAAAAAGCATGCATCTACTTTGATTAGATCAATATATGCATGTTTAGATTATAGTTATTGTATAATTTATTAATTTATCTTATTATATCGATGATTATTTGGTGTTGCACCAATTGAAGATAAACTTAGAAAAGTCAGTTTAGATAGTTTGGACATATAAATCGTAGGCCGATTGAAGCTACAGTTAGAAAAATTGAGTCATTGGATTTTGCCCATGTACAAAGAGGAAGAGGGAGACCAAAGAAGACATGACAAGAAACTTTAAGGAGTGATCTTAGTTATTTAGACTTAGATAAGAATTTGGTAATTGATAGAGCGCAATGGAAATAAGGGATTCATATAGCCGACCCCACCTAGTGGGATTAAGGCTTGGTTGTTGTTGTTGTTGTATTGATGATGATTATTTGGATATATAAATCGTAGGCCGATAGAAGTTTGAATAAAAAGAGTTGAGTTATTGATTTTACACATATAAAATGGGAGAAAAGAGACCAAAAAAGATATGACAAAAAGGTATATGGAATGAAGTTATCTAGCTAAATAAGGCATTGTTATTTAATACAGTGCAATGAAAATAAATAATTTATGTAGCCAACTTCACTTAGCAGAATTAAGACTTGTTATTATTGTTGTATCGCATTTCATTATGTTAATTGATTTGGATCAGATTTAGGTTTAAACTGAACTTAACCTACTGATATATATTTTGACTCATCTCACCAAAATATTTTGTAATTAGTTGGGAAGTAATTGAACAAGTATTATGATATTATTCTAAATTTAAATTTTTTTTGAACTCAATAATTGTTAAAGAATTTTTTCAATTTTTAGTTACATTATTTGCAATGCTACTTTTAATAGTATCAAGAATATTTGAGAGCATATAAAAGTAATTATTTGAAAGGAGAATATATATAAGTTTAATTATATTCAAAAAAGTTTAAAAAATATTTTTAAAATTTATGTTAACAAAATATAGAAGTTATTTTGGTCTACCATATGTGCTACACCTTAAATATATTAACATGACACATTATATATGTAATTATTGCATTGTGATGTGATGTATCGTACTTTTTTTTAAAATTTTATTGTATTGTTGTATCCTTATTTGATGATGGTAGGCGTTAGGATTTCAAAAGTGAATGCTAAAAATATGGAAATATGAAGGCAAATAAGACTAGGGAACCTATCTTTTGAATTAGGATTTCTATCTTGATTTTTTGAATTCGGATTTCTATCTTGGTTTTCTTAAGCTATGTGTTATATGACATGTGGATGAATTCATTGAGGTCATTAAGGCGATAAATATGATGTGAATTCCATGTATTTAATCCAGAGATTAAATTTAAACTCACATAAATTACGCTATAAGATTGAATATCACATACTATTATATGGCACATAAAGGAGAAATCATGCCAAGTTATATATATCTAACAGAATCTTATACTTTAGAATTATGACACTTATAAATCAAGTGGCAGCAAGTCAATGTTCACAATTTCAGAGTTATGTAAGAATATTAACAAAACACAGTATATGGTTAAACAAGGAGGGAACAAGGAAATTAGAGAAGTACAACAAATAGTAGGAAAAGCCTATGAAAGGAATGGGATATAAATGTGAGGTACCTCCATCCACATCTCAAAAGTACAAAAAGCAGCACCTTTGTCTCATCGAAGCCTCAATCACTGCTTCACTCTGGAAATATCTAAGAACACCCCTAGTTCTTTAGCCTTCACTAACACCTCTAGTGGAGTATGGTCTTTGAAACTTATAAAAATTCATCAGAAACATCATCCTTCAAATGGATGCCCTAGCCGTCGAATAGGCTACTTTTCCCTCTCTAGAAGTTGGTTGGAACCATTGTCAATCGTCAAATATATTGGTGGAATTCAAATTTGAATTCCTATAAATTGTAAAAGACTGCCAAAGCGGACATTCTGGCTTGGGAGGACAGTCTGGTTTGCTATGAAAGGAAGACTGTTTGGCTTGACAAGGAGGACCGTTTGGTTGGTTATCCGGTTGTAAAGGGACAGTTCGATTGTATGTTCGGTTGAATATTCTTAAGTCTCAATCTAGTAAGTCCAATTGCAGGCGGATTGTTCGAAATCTATTAGCTTAGTAGTTAGTTTTACCCCTTTAACACTTTCACATATACAATATTTATAACTTGTTACAATTATAATATATGTACACAAACATATAGATATCTAAAACAAAATGATAATAGCCCTCCCATACATGAACTATACCAAATAAATAAAAATAGCGAAACACATACTACCCTAATACATTCATACATATGTACAACAATAACAACAATAAACTAAGCTTTTATCCTGCTAGGTGGGGTTAGCTATATAAATCCTTTATTTCTATTACATTCTATTAAATAATAAATTCTCTTTTAGCTCCAAATATGTAAGATCATTTCTTATAATTTCTTGCCATTTATTTTAGCCTTCCTCTTCCTCTTTTTACACAGAAAAGATCTAATAATTTAACTTTTCTTATTGGAGCTTCTGTTGGTCTATAATTTATATGTCTAAATCATCTAAGTCAACTCTCTCTAAGCTTATCTTTAATTAAAGTCATTCCAATCTATTCGCTGATATACTCATTCTCATCTTAATTTTCATGTATACCCGCTCATCAACCTTAGCTCCCTTATTTCTGTGATACTTGTCTTATTTGTGCGTTTTTGCTTAGTAGGCCAGCATTTAGCACCATATAAAAATAAAATTTTTCTATTACACAATATGTTAAATACATTCCACTATCCATTATGCTTGGATGCTGCTAATAACATCACTATCTGTAATAACATCATTATCTATTTCACTGTTATTTTGTATGATTGATCTAAGATATCTAAATCATTTACTCTTTCTGATAATTTGATCATCAATTGTCATACCCCTACTATAAATACTTCTATTTTAACTAAATTTATACTCCATATATTTAATTTTTTATATGCTAAGACGAAAACTTTTAAATTTTAATATATTTCTTTATAACTTGATTGTTGCTTTAGCACCTTCTCTAGTTTTTATCAACGAGGAGAATATCATCTGTAAAAAGCATATATATGTATATATAGTATTTATGTCTAGGGGCTGAGATGGTAGCGATGATGTCGATGTGGGATGCTGACGGCATGACTGTTGCACTATATTTTCATAGCATGATAGGTCTTTAACAAGATTTTGTGGTTTTTTCTCACCTTCATCACTATTGCTGTGGAGCTTAGCACAAATCAAGTGACCTATTCTCCACGGCGGGAGAATGAAGAGAACAAAGCCTATCACCTACTTAAGCTTTAATTACATCTTTCATATTCGACATGCTTTCTAAAATATCTGTTCTTTTTGACGATAGCATCTTAAGCCATCGTGCTGTACATGCTTATATAACACACCAGCCGTTTGTTTTTGCTAATCTTTTGTTGGCTTTGTTGTCGTTGTAATGTTCCTATTCCTTGTATGGATGATTTATCTATACATCAATTACATGGAAAGACTAATAATGATTTCTTATTCCCATTGGTTTGGCAGGTTTGATTTTGGAAGCTTCTATCCTACGGGTGGTGATGGTTCTTACTGCATGATTGGAGAAGATCAAGGTGCAGGGTATAACATAAATGTTCCTTGGGAACATGGTCAATGTGGTGATGCAGACTACATTGCTGTCTGGGACCATGTCTTGATTCCGGTAGCTGAGGCTTACAATCCTGACATAATCCTAATTTCTGCTGGATTTGATGCTGGTAGCTCTTTTCTCTTTTGTTTACAGTGACTTTAATTTCTTGCATAATTTTTTAGTTTGAGCTATTTGTCCGGAAAGTATAGTAACAGAGTTGTGCAATTAACTTAGAATCCTTGCTTTGATTTCTTGGTATATTTGATGAAATGATTTAACTCTTTTTTTTTTAAATTCACATTTAAGTAACTAATGCGTTGTTGCTGCGTCCTAAGTCACGGATAAAAAATTTACAAGGTTGCATTAGACAATTAGCAGTCAACGTAAAATTTGTTGAAACTTTATGACATGATTCGTTTAAGAAATTATGCTAAAGCTAGGGTATTCGTAAAAGTAACGCTTTATATTATTTGAATGTAGTGAGAAATATGCAAGGGCCGTTACATCAGCATCTGTGTAATAATAAGTGAGCAAGAATTCTCACATTATAGATGGATGCGGGTAAAGAAGCTTGTTGGTGGGGACCCAGATCAGCATCGAATTGGATGGCCAGGATGACGTTATGTACTGAATCAAAATTCAAATTCAAATTAAATAGAGCTATTAGAGATTTCCATATTAGCTTTATTTAGATTTGATTGGATTTGATTCAGAGCATATCTGGAATATTTGGAGACTCACCACATTTGGAGCTGATTTTATTTTATTAGTTCCATATTTGCTTTTATTTATTTAGTATGTTATTTTCTGCATTTAATATTATATTTTCAAATTTCTACATGAGATCTCTCTATATAAAGAGGTCGCCTTGCATTGTAAGAAAAAGAGTATTGTGATGAATGAAATTATGTTTGAGTTTTCTCAGAGCCTAGATCCGGGTTAAGGGGTCGATATTCCGGTGAAGGAAAGGGTAGGGTTAGCCTTTGGTGAGAATCCTCAAAGTAGCCTAGTTATCCATTTTTTCAAAAAAGAACAAAAAAAAAAAACTTTTTCTTCCTACAGCTCAACCAAAATCCAGGCCCCTGGATGTAATTTCCCAGCCCACTTTCCCTTTCTTCCTCTCTACCGGTTCGGGAAACCGCCGCGCGTCGCCCACTGTCTCTCCGTCGCCCTCCTCGCCTCCACCTCGTCGCCTCCCGGCAGCCCGCTGGCCACCGGCCACCGGAGAGCGTC
>JAEMOT010003718.1:132892-147494 GCA_019297695.1 Apostasia ramifera
CCGCACCCGCCCGCGCGTCTGCCTGTGCTCGCGCCCGCGCACCGTTCGAGCTTTGTCCGCGCGCCCGCACTCGATCAGTTAATCATGTGAGTGACTCCTCTCCGATTCAAATCGCTGGTAAATTCTTTTCCGAACTCAACTAAACTGGTTATTTGATTTCAATATAAATTATTCGCTTAACTTGAATTATTTCTTTGGCTCTAATTGTGTGACCCGATAACTCCTTGTGTGTTAATTACTGTTGGATTTAACGGTGAGACATCTGTTCTAAATTCCCGAACCTCGAATCTGATTTATTGAATTTAAATTAACGCCATAATCTAAATTGATAAACTCTTATTTATCATACGATCCAATTTAATTTAATTTTAAAATATCTTAATTTGCGGGATTCAAAAATCTTATCTATCATATAATTTATCGAGAAAATATTTTTCTCTTAATTAAAATAATTTACTAATCAATTTTGCTAAATATAAAATTTCATTTGCAATTCTCGTTTTCCATCCCGCATCACTTGTCCATGACACTAAAGTCCTGTTTGGTTGGAGGCCATTTTTGGTCATGACTATGGCCAAAATAGCCTCCAATTATTTTATAAAAAAGTTTATTTTTTATCCTCAATATATAAACTTCAATATAAAAAATTTACTTTATGCTGTATTTTACATAATTTTTAACACATTATACTTAATTTTTTTTATTATTATTTTGAATAAAATGGTTGGAGATTATTTTGGCCATGGCCTGGCCTCCAACCAAACAGGACTTAAGAGTGTATTTACTTAGATGAAATGACTATTCCATTCTATCCTTCTTTCACATGGAATAATTATTTTGATGTTTACTTTGATGGAATAACTATTTCATAAGAATCTCTAGAATAATTATTTCTCCTCCCACCCAAGAAATAGCTATTCCTTGTAAAATATAAATATTATTCTAAAAATACTCTTATTTATATACACATTATATATGTATATATACACACACATGTATATATGTACATATATGTACATATATGTATGCACTTACATGTTCATATACATATATGCATATATATATATATATATACATATATATATATACATATATATATACATATATATATACATATATATATACATCTAATTTATTGTGTAAAATTAAATTTAATATTAATAAATAATACAAAAATTTCATTAAATTTTATTTATGGGTATTGTAGTACTTACCTTTCTATTTACTTTTTATTTTTTATTCTATTCCATCTAAGTAAATAAAGGAATTATTATTCCATAAGAATAGAATGATAATTCCATTCTAACTTTATTTCATTTCATCCAAGTAAATATAGTGTAAGCTAGAATTAGAAACTTGGAATATAGGTACTCTGATAGAAAAGATAATTATGTTGGTGGATATTGTAACTCATAAGAGGATCAATATTTTATGTCTGCAGGAAATAGAATGAGTTGGGGAGAAAGTTAAAGAAATTATAGATTAGACTTCAAGCTAACTCAGGTAGGAATTGGTTTGGAAATGAGTATAATTTTGAATAAGAGATTGAAAGATGAAATAGTAAAAGTTAAAAGAATGAAGATAAAATTATAGTTTTAAAAATTATAATAAATTATAATTAGTGAGATGACTATTAATATTGTAAGTATCCCCTAAGTAGGTTTGGATACAATTATACAAAAAAGGAAAGCTTAGAAACTTATATTTATGGAAGCATGGAAGCATGGAGCAGCAAAACTTTCTGAACTAACAATTATCTTTTCTCATCCCACCAATGAGGGGAAATATTTTAACAGTCTATTTAAAATGGAAAGGTTGACGAAGACCAGAAGAACAAGTACAAGCCAAGCACTGGACTCATCAACATTGATCTAGAAGAGAAGTATTGCACAATTATTGGTTCTTTAATCAGAGTATCATATTTCGCTTTTTTATGATCTTAATTTCTCAATGGCCCTAGGTTTCTCAAATTAATTTTAGTTATTCTATGGCACTAAGGTGAATTAGGCAAAGCTGCATTAGATCAGATTGCTTCCCACCAGATGGGGACGAGCTATAATTACTTGCACCTCCCCTACTTGCATAACCCCAGAAAAGGACTTCAGCTAGATAAAACTTGCAGAAATCATTATCTTGGCACTTGTTGCTCCACTTCACTCTCTGTTAAGTTGACACCGCAAGTCCATATGTTGTGCCTTAGATTCCCTAGTCACTTAGCCAACATCCCTAGTTGCCTTTGTTCACTAGAAGTGTTAGCTTGTAGAGGGCTGTTTTGATCCTTTTTCTAATGAGAATGTATGTTACCTAGACAATCAATCTCTTGGCACCACCCATAGCTCCGAAGGTCATGAGTTGTTCTCTTGTTCATCCCACCGACACTAATCAACGATGGTATTGGGAAAAACCGATCATTTTTTGTAGTTTAGGTCTCCTTGGACATCTATAAATTGGGCCTCCTTTGGCTTCAAGGAGGACAATTCTTGGAAGTCTTGGCTTGATAGGTTTACTTGAAGCCTATTGGGTTCTCACCTCTTGCACATTAGGAATTTGCACCATAAGGAAATTTTGATATGCGGTCCAACCAAAGCTACAACCCAAACTTCACAGTTCGTACATAGACGAGGGAGCTACATCTTCCCTTTACTTGTATCTTCATTGTAACTGCCTTCGGAGGGCTATATTCAGACTTTAGTGGAATTTTGGCGTCGGCTCGGCTTGTGGACATAGGAGGACCTCTCCAAACCACATTAAGCCCTTGTATCTTTTCTTTACTATTTGTCCAATTTTTACTTGCTTTCCGGTTGGTTCGTCTTCTCCTTCAAGGTTGCTTGCTGTCATAAACCGGTTTTTTACCCTCACAAGATTTGATGCCACTTTTCTATCAGTTATTTTTCTTTGTTATAACCTCTCGGTAGTTGGAGGGTAAATTTTGTGTTAGTGAGAAAATATATATAAGTTTGATATGAAATGAAGTCATTTTGATATTATAAGGTGTATAGTATGAGAAAAAAATTGATTTTAATACTAAAATTTGTGTTGGATGTAAAGTAAAATTGTTGGAATTTGTGATGGTTTTAAAGATAATAAAAAGTTTGGACTCTTTTGATCTTTGAACCAAACAGGGGAGTGGTCAGGGAAGTGTTTTCAATAGCATGCTTGCATTATTTTGTGCACAAATTTGTATAGTTCTCTAGTTTCTGCTTTAGTCATTCAATCGTGACTCACTATTTCATTGACAAGAACAATGATCTGATTATATTATATTTGATGTGATGAACTTGAGAGATTTTTATTATGATGCATGAAGTTTCAGGAAAAGATAATCTTATGAGTTTGATATTTCTAAAATTTCTCTGCATGAAGATCATGAAATCTCTTTTATCAAATGGACACCTAAATGTTGCCTTGTTCTATTTTTCATTCGGCATCTTACATATTAGTTACCTGATTGTCATTTGAGGTTGTTTGCTCTTTGTATTTTTTGTCAATGAGTTCTCCTAGAGGTTCTGTGATTGCACGAGAAATAAGCTGAAACAACAAATTTCTTATTTAAATGGAGAACCTAGGTAGTCGTTGGTCCGCTACAAGTTGACCAACTAGAAGTCACATTTACCAGGCAAATACTTGAATGTGTAAATTGCGATGAACGCATCTTGGTGCTTAGGGAGGCCTTGGCCATTTATCACAGAAATATATGATCTACAAAACACCCTTGATATCTACTAACTTGTTAAACACCATTTTTACAGCCATGGGTGATCCCTTAGGTGGTTGTTGCATCACGCCATATGGTTATTCTATGATGTTGAAAAAGGTGAGCATCCATTCCATTAGGTAACCGTATATCCTTTGTTACTTTTAATTATTTTAGGCTTGTAGTTTTCAGTTGTACCCCTGTATTTTGTTACTTGAAATGACTTTGTCTTTTTGTTTGGGTCAGAGAGTTTAATGTAACAGTACTTAACAATTTTTCTTTGAAGCTAGATCACGTAGAACAATCATATGACCATAAATTTTGGATTAGAGCCTATGGACTGGAAAATGAAAATCTGATAAAACCAGGGCATTAAACTACAGGAATATGAAAAAAACAGCCCTAACTTATAAAGCCTTTTAAAAATATCGTGTGCTGTTGTCATTTATAACTTATAAAGCATCCATTCCATGAACCAATTGCTGTTGTCATTTATAAGTTTTCCACTAAAGAGCTTGGCTAATCTTCAGTAGATAATTGGGATATGCCTACCAACTGCCATTGAATGAACAATGAAAGTTCACCATTCTTCTTGCTTTTTGATGTTTTAGTTTTTTGTCAATGCAGATGGGTTCTGCTCCTTTATCTGGCACCTTTGTATTACTACTTGCAATGCATCCTTTTTTTTTTCAGCTCATGAAATTCGCTGATGGAAAGATAGTCCTGGCTCTTGAAGGAGGTTATAATCTGGTCTCTATTGCTGATTCAGTTCTTGCTTGTGCAAAAACTTTATTAGAAGGCGAGTTTATTCTTGGTAATTTGGAAGGCAAGCCTTTTGAATCCACATGGCGTGTAATCAAAGTGGTACTTTCTTGCTGCCAACTTCTTTGGAATATTAGATATTAACTTTTGTAGTTAGAATATTTAATATTAACTTTTGTAGTTTACTTGTCTTACAAATCTTGCTTTTCTATTTTCTTCATATTTTCTCTAGGTTCGTGAGGAACTGAAGGCTTACTGGCCAGTATTTACTGCTGAGTTGCACCAAGAAATTCCTATAAATGCCAAGCCTTGCCAAATGAAGGTGCTCTTTCCTCGTTTGTCCTTTGCCTTTTTCGTTATGTTGTGTGATTTACCCCCTTATTTTTTGTCATTCCTCATCTGGTTTTTTGCTGTTTAATAGAATCTAGCAGCTTCAATAAATTAATTGACATTTTATTATTTATTATTTTGTGTGCTTTCCTTGAGCTATGTTTTTTGTGTATGCTATCAAGGTGTAATCCTAAAGTTCTCTCAGTTATGTTTCATTATTGCTTAAAGACTAAATATATGTACTTTTCCCAAGATGCTTGTTACATTTTTACATTTTTCATTTATCTCATATTCACTGCCTTTTCTTAAATCTATTCTTGCCCTTCCTAACATAAAATGTTTTCAACTATGCGGCTAAGATCTAGGAATGTAAATAGATTGCAGGTATTTGAATTTGTTGTCTACACTTTTCAAGATCCTAATGCTGGCCACATGTATTGGTGATATGAGAATCATATCTTAATACACTGATCTATTAACATTTTCCATATGGGCTATAAACTTGTTGAGTTCGAGCAAGCTAATCCCATTTCAAGTTTTAGCATTTTGAATTTGAGTTTTTGGTCGACTTACAACCATCCAAGTTCGAGTTGAGTTTCAAGTTTATTCGAGCTAAGTGATCGGCCTTGTGTGGTAGACAAAAATGTATTCGTAGTATTAAAATTGTACAATACAAATAACGATATTGAAACTTAAATATATATATAAATGTAAACAACTTAATTTTTTTAAAAAATATTCTTTATAAACCATAAAATATACATTAATTACTTTAAAGTGTAATATGATATTTAAAATTACGGATTTACAAAGATCAAGTCGAGTTTGAGTTGTGTCGATTTCATTTCGGGTGAGCTAACTTCGAGTCATGAGAAATTTAAGTCAGCTAAACTCGAGCTAGTTTCAAGCAAAATTTATAACCCTTGATAGGGTTACCAGTAAAGCTGAAGAAAAAGATATATTGAAGTATTTGTTTATTATAAGGCTTGCTTTCTTCCATTCCTTTTACTGCCAACTCTACACACTATTTACAATGCAACCTTCACAAAACCCATGATAAAGCATTTTCTCTTTGCAATGAACTTGATGCATAGTTTGTTCGAGGTCCTATATGGAGTTAAATAAAGTAAGAAAGGAATTTTTAATAAAATTCTTTTCTTACTTTATTTCCTTGAGGGCATCATCAAATAATAACTGGGCTTTTCTTCTGTGGCATCTATATAGTTTTCTCAATCATACTTTTCTAGAATAATGAATCTTGTATTGTGGATGACCTCCTATTGCTATAGCACATGGGGACCTTTTGATGCTGTTGTCATTTGTATGATCTTGGAAGCTTTGCCAAGGCATTTTGCAATGTATTTTTAAATTGACTTCTTTACTTGTATGCCACTAGAAACTTACCTGATTATGTATAAAACACCCAAAACTTATATATTATATTATATATGCAACGCTCATGTGATGTTATATTTAATACTTATGAACTTTTGGGTGTTGCATATTTATAAGTTTTAAGTATTTTGTAGGTAATTTGGTAAGTTTGTTGTGGCATACTTGTAAAAAACCCTGTTAAATTTTATTCAGCAAGTTTTGATTTTTGATGTAACTTTACTGTGTTTGTTTAACTTTCTAAAGTGCTTGTGTATTTAATCTGAGGTGCTTTTGGTGCCATAAACACAGTTCAAGATATGCGATTGCCGATGGTTTTATGCAATTAGCAAGTGCCTGTCTATACCTTGCTTTTATAAGGTTTTAGAACTGAATGATTGATTTCCACTTGCAGATAGAAAGCAACTTTAATTCCAATTCTGATGTGGAGAAGAACAATGAGCTGGACACCATGACTGTTCAAACTACCAGCAATGTTGAGAACGTGATTTTATCCCTTTCACATCTCAATATTGGTGATGATACAAATGGGGATATGACAGCTAACTGGCAATTATCAGTGCAGCAGAACATCCCAGTTCCATCTAATGCAGGTGGCAACCCAAATGAGATATCTACTGAGATAAGAAATCGTTCCAGTACTTGGAGGTCTGCTTTGTCAAGTATTGATGTTTGGTATGGATCCTATGGCTCAAATATGTGGAAACCAAGGTTTCTCTGCTACATTGAAGGCGGAAAGGTGTGGTGCTTCTTTTTATGATTGTTCATAATCCTTATATCTCTCACTTTATTCTATTGAATACAAGTTGTAGTTCACTGAATTACTGCCATCAATGATCTATGTTCGTTATGATTTCATGATACCATAGTAGACACCATTAATGTTTTTTGTTGATATTAGATATCATTAACGTTAGTAAAGCATCCATACAATAATTGCTTTTATTGATATTAAATTCAATCAAACATCAGCTTATTTGATCTTTCTTCATTTATTAATTGATTACTATAATGTGTATTTCAAACCTAGTAGCATACTCTGTGTTTAGTTATTTATTAGTTTGTAAGATCCATATCTTTTTTTCATGCTCGATGTAACTATAATTTCTTTTAATGTCTCATTAATTGATACTTTCATTTCATACTCTGTTTATTCTTCCATTTGATTATTTTGAAGTCTTAAGATTCCTTGACAAAGGTATTGTCATTGTTTTGCTATCCATTGCTTCTAGATCGAGGGTATGAACAAGCCATGTCAAGGAGCTATTGACAAAAGTTTGCCAAAAAGTATTTTTTGGATGTCCGTTCCTCATCGTTTGTTCTTTGCAAGATCTCATAGCAACACATGGGGTGCTGGAGGTGTTACTTTTCTTCATCCTCGACGTAACATGAATGAGAAGACCTACATATGCGCTTATAGAATAACGTATGTCAAATCACAGCCCTCTGTTCATTCCTGTTTGAAATGTTTTTTTTTTTTTTTTCCTGTTTGAAATGTTTTCATTTGATAAAAATTCAATTCTGAACTCCTTTTTCAGGCTTGAGCAGTTCAATGATTTATTGGTTCAAGAGAATTCTACCAGTGAACACTTTGAATCTCCCTTGATAGATTCACTTGATTTAGACCTTTTGGTTAAAAACAAGTCCATGGCCATGGAGTCTCTCATGGTAAAGTCCACAAGACCCCAAACTGATTCCATTTTTTGTGTGATATTTCGGTTCATTTTTCCGTCAAGAACAATTTGTTATCCGCACTCTTAGTTTTCAAGGGTAATGATTTTTGTCTCTTTGGCTTACCATAAGCTAGTGAATTCTTGTTCAAGTGATGGCAGTCTGATCTGTAGAGAACTGGTATAGTTGTGTCATGTGTGATATTGTAATAAATATATTCGAAAGTGGGTGTGCACGTAACAAATGTTCATAATAGTACTAAAAACTAGGTTGTGTTACAGCAAAGTTTACAGTGAAAGATACTCTTGCTAAGGTAGACAGTAAAATATCTGGATGAAAAAAGGTTAACATTTATTACATATAACACCTTGAAAAATAATTAGATTTAGTGGTTCCGTGATTCATTAAGGTTTGTGTTGGAAGTTCTGATTGCTAAATTGGAGTGTAAAATTGTTTTGAATGTTATAGGGATAAAAATTGTAGGCCTACAATAGTTTCGATTCTATGTTACACGTAATGTTGGCTTTAAACTAGAACACCATAAGAAGCAAAAGTAAGAAAGACATGTGGCAAAAAGTTGGTGGGGATCAACGTTATGTGGTGAATCAAAATTCAAATTTAAATTAATTAGAGCTATTGGAGATTTCCATATTACCTTTGTTTAGATTTAATTTGATTTGATTTAGAGCATATTTGGGAGATTTAAAGACTCGTCATATTTGGAGCTGATTTTATTTTATTGTAATAGAATTAATTCCATATTTGCTTTCATTTATTTGGTATTTTATTTTTCGCATTTAATATTGTATTTTTAAATTTCTTCATGGGATCTCTCTATATAAAGAGGTCACTTTGCATTGTAATAAAAGTAGCATTTGATGAATGAAATTATGTTTCTGTTTTCTCAAAATCTAGATCCGAGTTAAGAGGCCGATTTTTCGGTGAATGATAAGGCTAGCCTTTGGTGAAAATTTTCAAATTAGATTAGTTATCTACTTTCCAAAAAAAATATCTCCTTTATCCGTTGCTCTCTCTCTCCCTCTCTCCAAATCTCCTCTGAGCGCTTCCAGCATTTTGCGCACTCTCTTGCCATCGAAGCTCGCCTGCCTCCGAAGCCTGTTGCCTCCTCGTTCCATGCCTCTGGCACACGCCCACCTTCGCTGCTCGCAGCTTTGCCGACCAGCGCGAGGTGACTTGTCATTTTCTTTGTCACTCAGCTCGCTACTTCACCCGAGAAATGTGCGACTCGAGCACGCCGACCCGAGACACTTGTCTCACCTGCATTGCTACTACTTCAATTTTTTGACTAAGATATAGTTTTTTTTATAAATCAAATTAATCTGGTTATTTGATTTCATTAAAAAATTATTTTCTTGATTTGGATTATTTATTTGACTCTAATTGTGTGACCTGATATTTGTTTGAGTGACAATTACTATTGGATTTAAGTGTGAGACATCTATCGTAAATTTCTGAACTTTGGATATGATTTATTGTATTTAAATTGACGCTCTAATCTGATTTGATTAATTCCTATTTATTAGATGATCCAGTTTAATTTTAATTTTAAGATATTTTAATTTGCGGGATTTAAGAATCTTATTTATCATAAAATTTATTTAGAAAATATTTTGCACTTAATTAAAAATAACTTGCTAATTAATTTTGTTGCATATAAATATAAAATATCATTTACATTTTTTCTGTCCCGCATCAAAAGACTACAAAGCTTACTCAATTAAGATGAAGCAATTTATAATCAATTTGTAGAGAACATGTTGTACTAGACTGACAGACTTTTGGCATTGTTTTATTCTGCTTGTTATAAGGTGATATGCTGGGCTGAAACTTACGACTTTTGATTTTTCTTTGCAGGGTGATTGGTATTCTAATGTCCTTTATTTGGGAGAGAAAGATGACATTCCAATTTTGACCATGACGTATGCTTCTGTTCTTTACCACTTTCTCTTGTAGATTTTGTACCTATGATTCCTTCTAATTTTCCAGCTGATCATTCTCAGCATT
Source organism: Apostasia ramifera (assembly GCA_019297695.1). Classification (NCBI taxonomy): domain Eukaryota; kingdom Viridiplantae; phylum Streptophyta; class Magnoliopsida; order Asparagales; family Orchidaceae; genus Apostasia; species Apostasia ramifera. The sequence continues at coordinate 142,767 of JAEMOT010003718.1, forward strand.
TTTGCAGTTGTCATTTTTTTGTTATTTGCTGATCCATGGACATCCAGTGGTAGTAAGGATGTCAAATTTGAACCCTACCATATATCCCAGCATGAAACAACAAGGGAAGGAGGAGTAATTTAAAGTGAAAAGCCAAAGTTACCGCAGGTTTGACCATGGTTGACCAGGGAAGGAGAGCTGGGAAACAAGCGTGCGGGCGGGAGGTCGGCCTCCCCGTCGGAAGTCCATGGCCGGCGTTGCAAGGAAGAGGAAGGAGTGGTGGCTGCTGCTGTAGCTAGGATGGAAGGCTGCGGCAAAACCAGACAGGTCAGCCCGCTGTTGACGCGTTCATCCTCCCTGTCGGCGACATCCAAGCCGCTGATTGCAAAGCAGGAAGGCAGGGCAGCCATGCTGCAGGTGGAGGCCAGTTCAAACCAGCAGATTTTGACCTCCTCCGATGGCCTTCCTGAGCAAAACGCGCAGGCTGCAGCAGCTGAAACAGAGAATCCCGCAACCTGCAGCAAACCCAGCAAAACAGAGCCAATCGGCCAACCTGCAGCTGCTGGACATGCTGGAATCACTGGCAGCAACATCAGCAACGAAAATGGCATGCTTGGATCCAACGAATACACGAAAATGAAAACTGAAAGAAGAATTGTTGCGGCCTCCTACAGCACCAGCGAAACAGAGCTGAATGCCAAGCTATAGCAGCTGGATGTGCTGGGATAGCAGCCAACAATTACACCAGCGAAAATGAAGGGTTGAAATCCAGCCAATGCAAGGAAAATAAAGTTTATTTGCTAGAAATTCCTACCTCACAACAAGCTTCAAATCCAGAATTCTCCCAAGATATGACTTCTTCCCACCCTGCGGCCCGGGGGGTGGCTGCGTCATATCCAACTGCCTGTGATGCTCTGAATATTACTCCGTGTGAAGATGCAAGAGGCCCTTTGGGGCAATCCGTTGTGCAGGTCAAACTCACACAGCCTGCAAAGTTCATTTCTGCAGGTTCAGGTCAGTCTGCAATAGCATTCAGCCCCAATTGCAGAAACTGCCCACCAAGTCTTCACAGATTGCCACTGTCAGCAATTCACAAACTGCAGAAACAGTTAACTACCCACCAAGTGTTCGACAAATTGCTGCTGTTAGTATTTTGCAGAACTTTGCATCATCCAGCAAGCAAAACAGCCTCTTGCAGCCTCAGAATAGTGCAAACCAGCAAGCTCCACAGCTAATCATGTAGAAATTAGAGGTTACATTCAGCAAATGGGCTGGGTCTGTTATGCAGCCATTGAAGAATAGTAGCTAGAAGGAGCCAATAACTGCATTCATGCTACCCCACTTGAGGCAGTAGCCAAAGACGACATAATTTTTTCTGTCCTGCACAACCACCCCTTTGTTGTCCTTGATTTGAGCTTGGAGGAAGGAGATACCCATCCACTCAAAAGCTCTCCTGTGCAGCCCTCTATTGCCACCAAGAAGCAGCCGAAATCTCCCTTGTGAAAACTTCTTTCTCCCAATGCCAACAATCGCAAGGGCAGGGAAAGAATCTCAGAGAAACACTGGGAAAGGGAATTAGCCAACCTCAAGAGCTCCGTAACCCCAATAAGTGATGGCAAGTTAAATAAAAAAAGGGAGATTCGAGGAGACACTAATAAGGGGGGTTGCTCTCCTTCTCCCAACTCTTACTGTTTCTTTCCCCCCCCAAATGATTAAAGCCATCTTTTGGAATTGTCATGGAGTTAAAAAGCCGGCTTAGTAATCACCTTCAGGCTTTAGTCAGAGAGGATTTTTTGTAAACCAGAGTTCAACCATTCTCCAGAAGAGAAGTAGATAGACTCATGAGGCGACAATGAGACTTTCATGTGGAGCTGTCAGTGGGTAAATCATGAGGCATTATTGTGGGTTGGCTGAACCACATCACCCGGCTTCAAGTTGTTCACGCCAACAAACAAATTGTTATTGCTGAAGCTACAGTTATGGACCAAAAAATTTGGCACATTTGTGCTGTCTATGCCGACAAAGATTATATCAAGCGTCGAACTATCTGAGACAGCATTTCCCCAATTTTGGATGCGGAGACTTCGGCCATCGTTGGAGGTGACTTTAATTGCATCTTATCTCAAGAAGACAAGCGAGGGGGCAACCCTTTTACTGCTAGGATGTGGTGGCTGCTGTTGTAGCTAGGATGGAAGGCTGCGGCAAAACCAGACCGGTCAGCCCGCTGTTGACGCGTTCATCCCCCCGCCGGCGACTTCCAAGCCGGTGATCACAAAGAAGGAAGGCAGGGCAGCCTTGCTGCAGGTGAAGGCCAATCAAAACCAGCAACCAATAGCCTCCTCCCATGGCCTTCCAGAGCAAAATGTGCAGACCGATGAAGCTGAAACACAGATTTTCATAACCCGCAGCAGATCTTGCGAAAACAGAGCAAATCGCCGAACCTGCTGCTGCAAGATACGCAGGAATCGCAGCCAGCAACAACAATACCGCAAGTGGAGTGCTGGGATCCAACCATCGCACAGCAAATGCAGCTGTAACAGTGAAGTTTAATCGGAAAAGAGTTTGCCAAGTTATCTTCTTTCTATCGAAAACTTGCAAAAAAACCCTAGCTCATCTTCGCCGGCACACGGCTTCGCTGGGGCCGCTCGATTGACCGGCGCGTGCCGCTTCTCTAGTGTTTCCCTGCCTCCATTCCCGATCTGGGAAACAAACGTACGGGCCGCCGGTCGGCCTCCCTGCCGGATGTCCATGGCCGGCACTGTGTGGAAGAAGAAGGAGGACTGGTGGCTACTGTTGTAGCTAGAATGGAGGGCTGCGGCAACTCAAAGCAGGTCAGCTCTCCAAAACTGCGATCTTCTTCCCCGTCGGCGACGCCCTTGTCGCTGTTAATAGATCTGGACGGAAGGCCCGGCAGTTCGCACTTGAAGGCCAGTCACAACCCGCTGAAACAGAGATCTTCATCCCCGCCGGCGGCGCCCATGTCGCTGCTGCCAGAGCAGATCGCGCAGCCGGCCAAAGCCGAGGCGAAGATTCCTGCATCCTGTAGTCGATCCAGCGAAGCAGAGCACGTTACCAAGCTTACAGCTCATGGATGTGCAGGAATCGCAGAAACCAGCGGCACTTTCGTCTCTGGCGTGCTGGACGCCTGCAGATCTGAGCCGACTCGATCAGAGGGAGCAGCTAAAACTTTGAATGCTGTAGGCTGCACCAGATCTAGCATAACAGAGCACTTCGTGCCTGCTGTAGCCGCTGTAGATCAGAGCAACCTGCCATGGGAAAACAGAGCAGTTTGCTCCAGCACAGGTGGTGCTGAAGCTGCTGGAATTGCTGGAACCAACGGCAGCAACTTCAAACCAGAAACTGGAGCGACTTACACATCTCCAGCTGCTGTTAGTGCTGGAATTTCAGCCCAAAACAGAGCAGAAGGTGCTGGCTCTGTGCGCAACAGCAGCACCAACGAAACTGAAGGGCTGAGGAGGAAGACGCCCAACTACTGGCCTCCTCCCCCTCCCAGCACGCTTCTCTTCCAGCACACAACCGAGGTACGAATCTCCCTCACCCTGCGGCCCGGGGGGTGGCCGCACATTTAATTGCCTGTGTTGATGTGAATTCTGTTCCGGGTGAGAATGCGAGAGGCCCCTTCGGGCAGTCCGGTATGCAGGTCGATCACTGTGTTCCTGCTCTTTGCTCTCCTGCTCCCTGTTTTCCTGCATCAACCAGCTGCATTAGCTCTAACAGCTCCAACATCAGAAACTGCTCACCAGTTGTTCGACAGAATGCCGCAGTGAGCATTCTACAATTTTCTGCAGCTTCTAGCACGCCTAGCATCCCCTTGCAACCTCAAACCAGCGAAAAAACAGCAAGTTCTCCAACCAGACTTGCATGCGTCGCGTGCAGTTCACTTCAACCAGCAAGGGAACATTCTGCAGCTGCAACCCAACTCCAGCAAGCCGCCAAACCAACAGCCTCAGCACTCACCTGCAGCTACTTCGGCCTGGGCTCGCAAGGAGTATGTTAGCTTTGGAGACATTGATCTTTCCACCTCAGCCCACATTCGAGAAGGAGTGATTCAACTGATAAAGTGTCTATTTCGCATATGCAATCCAAGCTAGCTTCATCTTTAGTTGGTAAATTATTTGGAAGGAGACTGCCGTTCCACTTCCTCGCAGCTGAGCTTCACAAAAGATGGGGACATTATGATGGTTTTAAAGTCCTCGTTGCCGGCAAAAATTGTTTTATCTGTCAATTTAAAAATGATGCAGATAGGGATGCTATCATTCGATCCGGACCATGGACGGTGGCGGGTCAAATCCTAGGACTTGATGTTTGGTCCCTTGATTTTAGCCCCTCCTCTTCCGTAGGTGCCTCGACACCGATCTGGGTTAGATTACCAGAACTCCCTCTCTACTGCTGGGGAAAGGAGAATCTAGCCAGAATCTCGTCTGATATTAGTGCCCCATTATGGCTAGATCCTGTCACCGCAAACATGGACAAAATTGCCTTTAAATGCGGTGTTGTTGGGCACAGAGACAAGAACTGCCCTCTTCTAGGCCCGACATCGCAAGCCAACGCAGCCACCATTCCCTCCACGGTTCCTTCCAATGATATGATGGAAATTAATGCTGTTAATGCTACCCCTAGTGGGATTGAAGGCAATCGCCGAAAACCAATGAAGTTGGCTGGACCAATATCAGACGAGATTCTGGCTAGATTCTCCTTTCCCCAGCAGTAGAGAGGGAGTTCTGGTAA
>JAEMOT010003718.1:157724-213576 GCA_019297695.1 Apostasia ramifera
TATATATATATATATATATATATATTTCCAGATATTTAATTAGGAAAAAATGATGGTATATTTGTATATACTTCAATATTATTAATTTTTGTGTGTGGTATTTGAATCTGTTGTGCTTCACTTTTGATTATGAAAAGATCTGCGTGATGTATTCCTATGAACTATAGAAGTTCTTATATGGTTTCTTCAAATGTCTCAACATTTTTTAAATGATCTCAAAGCTTGTCATTAGTACTGGGATGCCTGTAACGAAAATATAACTCCTTTTATTTTAAAATTAATAAAAATTACCATTCAGTTCAGGGTAATTTGCGTCGAGTTTTTGAGGTAAAGAGATTCTTGTAAATTGGTTTTAATTTTTAAATTTTTTTAATTTAGGCCTCTTAAGTGTAGTATGACATTGTCGTCAAGTTTTTGAGCTTAATAAATAATAATAATAATTTTGAGATAAACAGTCACCCATGTGGTTGCGCGACTCTTTGTGTGCAAGCGGTCACTCGTGGGTGGTTGATGCTGTTTGGAGTGAGTGAGATATGTTGAAGATAAATAGAGTGACAAAGGAGATGAATAGAGGGATTGAGAACTAGAAGAATTTTTGATAATATCGTTATCTTGGGACTTAATTAGAAGAGTATATCTGAAAGAAAGTTGGTGTTGCATCAATTGAGGATAAACTTAGAGAAAGTCGGCTTAGATGGTTTGGACATCTAAATCGTAGGCCGATTGAAGCTTCAGTTAGAAAAATTGAGTTATTGGATTTTGCTCATGTACAAAGAGGAAGAGGTAGACCAAAGAAGACATGACAAGAAACTATAAGGAGTGATCTTAGTTACTTAAACTTAGATAAGAATTTGGTAATTGATAGGGCACAATGGAAACAAAGGATTCATGTAGTCGACCCTACCTAGTGGGATTAAGGCTTGGTTGTTGTCGTTGTTATTGTCGTTATCTTGGGACTTAATGATAGCTTAATATTCAATTTTTGTGATTTATGATTAGTTTGTGAGTATTTCTAACTCGAGGATCTGGATGCAATTTACCTTTTAATTTATTAAGTCTGGAACATGGTTGTCAAATTTTAATTAGGCTCGTAATTTTTTTTTTAAAAATTATGAAATGTCGTTATGTGGATACACGATGGTAATGAAGATGAGAGGTGAAGGGAGAACAGAAAATCTTGAAAAAAAAAGGAAAGAAATTATTATGGAGATGGATGTCTGTAGGGGCTGGTAATTTCGCTTGAAGATCGGTAATTGTATGATATTTGAATTGATATTTAGCTTAAATTGAATTTGATTTGAAGTTATTGAAATTAAGCCACACGAGATGATGGGATATAATCAATGCTTTGAGCTCAGCTCAATCTCTATTTTTTTATATATAAATAATTTATTTATGAATTTAATTTAATTTTTTATTATTTATACTTAAATATATATTAGTTAAGTTTAGAATATTTACTAGGTAAGCATGTGAGTATGATAGATCCAGTTTTATATTTTAGTAAAGGTAACAATTTCTTTTTAAAAAAAATCAATTCTTTAGCACGTTTGAGTTAGTTCGATTAAAGCTCGAGTTAGTTCAAAGTCAATTGACTATCAAGATGAACTTATTTTAATTCAAATTGAATTAAGATAAGTTGAAGATAAGTAGAATTTGAGACATTTCTAAATTAGCGTGAACTCAGTTGAGCTGAAGAAATGATTTATTTGCATGATGAAGCAGAAAGAAGAGAATTTGGTTGCAATTTTACTGTCAATTTGAGGAGAAATTATTGCAGTCGGACAACCTAATACGTAGATTTTGCGGAAGCCATTTGGCGTGCTACGCCTTACGTGCGGGTCCCACCATATATGATAAAATTAGCTACATATGATATATTTTATGATATATATGTGATAAAAATTATTATATATGAGATATTTTAAAATATATGTGATAAAAATTATTATATATGAGATATTTTAAGATATATGTGATAAAAATTACTACGTATGAGATATTTTATGATACATATGTGATACAAATTACTACGTATGAGATATATTATGATACACATGTGAACAAAATATGTCATACGTAGTAAATTTGCTATATAAGATGCATAAATGTCAAAATTTGCTATATATGTGATATTTTATGATACATATGTGATAAAAATTGCTACATATGATCATAATATATCTCATGCGTAATAATTTTGTTCAGATATGTATCATAATATAGCTCATACGTAGTAATTTTTATCACATATGTATCATAAAATATATCATACGTAGTAAATTTTATCATATATATGGTGGGACCCGCACGCAAGGTATCGCACACTGAATGGCTTCCGCAAAATCTACGTATTAGGCTGTCAATAATTTCTCCAATTTGAGCCTTGCTAGCATCGGGCCATCATACATGGTTGAATGCTAAGTTACTGAGTTCGCCTTCCTACCATGACTGATCTACATGGTGTCGCACAGGCTCTCGCCTGATTTGTGACGAAATTATTAAGAATTATAGCACATTATAATTTATCAAAGTTACATAACTTACTGTATATATACAAAATATATATATATATTATATCTATATATATTAAAAACATCTAATTATATCACAAACTAGAAATATTTATGCAAAAAATTTCCTTTTCAATAATATCAACAGACTTTATAATATCACATACTGTGATAATATTATTTAAGCATTGTAAGTACATACAATAAAAGATTAACATTTTAGCTTCACAAATTTTTTGAAATATCTCATCCTCATCTATGTATTTGATCTGCACTTGTAGAAACAAAAGTCATTACTTGACTTAGTAATTGAATTTAATTTAATATGCTTAATAAAATAGTTGCACACATCACAATTATATTAAAGACATATTAGAAATTATTTGAATCTTTATCTTACGAGTTGAAAATTAAGATTCATGCGAAATGTCTACAATTATTGGCTTGTTCTCTTTCTGGATAATCTCTAGAATTAAAGTTTGACATTTAAGTTTCGTTTGGTTCAACATATTTTTTTAGCCTAATACAAATTTTAATTGTAAATATCTACTTTATTTTACATAAAATATAAATATAAATATTAAAATTAACTTTATTTTACATCTTATATACTTTTTAATATTAAAATAAATTTTTTTTCTGTGAAATTTAAAATATACTTTTTTTTTAGTTTGAAAAGAAAACTTAAACCAAATGAGATCTTAAGGAATCATTCAGCATCAATTACTGCAGAGCTTATTGAGATTATATCAGGAGCTTCAGCCCTTGGGGGCTAATTTTTTGTATGTAGCAGCCGTTAGTGCATTTTCTTTTGTACTGAAAATAAAAGGTTTTTAGTTTAAAAAAATAAAAAAAATAAAAAATAAAAGGTTTAATACATTAAAAAAAAGAAAATAAATGGTTTAAGGCCTGGCCATGTCTTAACTAGCCTGTAAATGATGCTTCTATAATTGATCGTTTAATACGATTTTGTGTTTCGTCATTATGAATTCTCGCTCGTTTTTGTTCCTCGCAATTCAACGATCAAACATCATGAAAGTTATTTGATTTATGGATTTGAAATTTATCTACGGTTCGGCTTAGTCCTTCTTCGGAGTGTATTTGCTTGTGTTGTTCACTGTGTCTTGATGGCCGCGAGATCTTAATTGATTGGAATGATAGTTTCTCTGTTATAAAATTTTATTGAGATGATAGTTTCTCGTCATAGAATTCAACTCCAAAATAATAATAATAATAAGTGATGACTATTTAACACTGAATATTGTTGGAGTTAGTGTGTAATTTTGTTGGGCTTTTTGCGGCCAGACACTAAGTTTTCATTCGGAAATGTTAAATGATAATTATTTTTTTAATGTAAATTTATTGTTCATTTTTTGTATTTTCTAAAATGAGTTCTTTAAGATGTATAAAATTGGTCAGTATTTTGGAATTAAGATTTTGTTTTTGTTATTGTTAACAAATAAAATTTCAAAATATGAGCACCTAAAATTCTTACATGGGTTTTTGTCATTCTTGCTATTTTTGTTAAGTTTTCAATTAAGGAAAAAAATAAAGAGTTATTTAAATACAATGTAAGATGATTTTTTTTTTTTGAGTAAATAATGTAAGATGATATTAGTTTAGACATAAATTGATTTAAAATTAATTGATGCATGGTTCAAATATGACTTTAGGCTTAATTTATTGTTTAATGGATTAAGAAATTAACCTCAAATTCATGGATTCTGCATTTTTTTGTTTTTTTTAATTAAAATGTATTTTAGTTTGAAATTAGTTTTTGAAATAAAGTTGGAAATTATTAAGAAGTAATAAGTGATTGAAATAAATGATTGCGGGTTTTAAGTAAATAATTAGTGAGCTATAAGATTTGAATTAAAAATTTTCGAACTCTGATTAAAAGAATTTAAGGCTCTATTTTATGCGAGAATTAAAATGAGGACCAAAATAGTACTAGTTTAAAAAAATAATAATAAATAATTTTTTTTAATTATTTTACATAAATTTTAATATAAAAAATATTATTTTATTTCACATATTTAATCATTTTTAATAAAAATATCAACTTTATTTTACATCTTAAATTAAAATATAAAATCTAATATTTTAGTCTAGAATATAAAATAAAATTAATATTTTTTATTTAAAATTATTAAGTATTTAAAATAAAATAATATTTTTATATTAAAATTCATATAAAATATTTTTAAAAAAATATGTATTATTATTATTCACGTCAAGGAGAGCCTAAAGAATACGTCTTCTATTCTTATTCGCAAGCATTTCGCAAGTAGGCGAGTATAAATATAATATAATATCAAAAAAAGGGTATAAATATAATATTATATTTTACGAAATCCCGCTCAATAAAAAGGAATATTCCCGCCGTATTCCGATGATTTTCCAGTGCACTTATTGGAGACCGATTCTTGTCATTATATTTATACGTCGGCCTGACCTCGGATTTTTATCTCAAATCTTCATTTCCTAAATTTCATCATCCTTATCACTTCCTCTCTTCGCTCCTTTGAATCAATCCCTTCGATTTTCGAATTACAAGGTCCCCAATGCCGGTTCTGCGTCGCTGAACAGTTTCTTCAGACTAAAGTGTGAGTTTCTTTTCGATCCCTTTTTCCGTCCGCTGTGGTATAGGTTTTCTCTGAGTCAAGATGGTTGTTTATGCTGCAAAAGTATTTATTGTGGCAAGATTAGCTAAGACGTGTCTTCCTTTTGATCCTCTCTGAGAGTTCAATTTGTCCTCTTAAATTTTGCGGTTTCAGGATTTGAAAAGGATGAAGGCAAGTGCTTTAATTTTGTTAGTGGTTGTCTCATCTCTGTTGAGATTTGGGTTAGTGAGATCTGGAGGGGAGCAGCCGCTTGAGAGGATTGCCATTCATAAAGCTACAGTTGCTTTTCATGATTCAGCTTACATTAAGGCCTCACCTGTGGTTCTCGGGTTGAAGGTATTCTTTCTTCATTGTACCTTTTTTTTTCCTCCTTCTTGAATCCAGGGTTGACTGTATAAATTTCTGTTTTTAAGGTAATGGAGGCGCACACAGTGAAAAAGCATCTGAATGTTGTATTTATTATAACCACTTAATCCTATCTAATGCATCTTATGATATTATGACCTCTACTCCTTTTCTTCCTATTTCGATAACTAAAATGCTATCTAGTTGATTTAGTGATTCCCTTCTTTTATTTATCAATCATTGTGATTGCACTTTTTTTACTTACATGAGATTTGACTTAGCATTTGCTTTCTTCATATGCATGCACATGATTGTAGTTGCCGCAGGCCAATAATCTATTATTCCAAGTGAGAAATCACTTCTTTGTTATCTCTAGTGGATTAAGCTATTTATTATCCTTTACCATGGATGTTTTTTCTTCTCATGATTTTTGATAACATAGGCTACTCAGCGTACATGCAGTCGTGACTGCAATGGTTTGGTGTCCAGAAAGTTTTCACAATTTCATATTGAAATATGACTACTTCTGAACTTGAATTAGATGGTATTAATTCTATTACATTTTCTTATTATATAGATAAGTTTTTCCTTTTTCTAATGTTAACTTGTGATTTTCCATTCTCATATATGCCGAAACAACTTCCTTGAACTTATGCATACTCTTTTACTAGCAAGTCACAAAACTCTCAATTTTCTGTAGGGACAAAGTAGGGAATGGGTCAGTTTGGAATACAGCCATCCATCTCCATCAAGTGATGACTGGATTGGGGTCTTTTCTCCTGCAAATTTCAGGTACAATACAGATACTAGAGCCCCTCCTTCCTTTGGTCACCTATCTTATTGGAAGTAATGTAAGTTTTTTTTTTTTCAAGTATCTATTCTTGATAACCTTTCTCTTGTGCATTCTCTCTTTCTCTCTCTCTCTCTCTCTCTCTCACACACACACACACACACACACACATAAGCGTGCACACACACTCATACATGCAACATGTTTGCTTCAGGCCATTATTCAGTGTAATTCTGAATCCAATTTTGATATGAGTTGAGGGTTTAAAGATCCAATGTGTAAGTTCTGTTATATTTAACTCTCTTCTTATTGCTTCAGTTCCTCTATATGTGAACCTGAAAGTGGAAGAGAAGAATCTCCCTTGCTTTGTACTTCTCCAGTTAAGGTTGGCAGTTATTCCTTATAATAGTGTGACTGAAAAATTCAGGACTGTCCTGGATGCATTATTAGAAACTATATTGAAGCCGAAGAGAAGTATCTCCTCTGCTCTATGGTTTTGTGAGGCTTTCAAGTTGTAAATTAAATGGATTTAAAACATATAAAATCTTGTTTTCATTTTCCAGTTTCAGTATGCAAACTACACAAATGGTTACTATCAGGCAACTGGACATGGATCATTGAAACTTCAGTTGATTAACCAGCGGGAGGATTTTTCTTTTGCATTATTCTCTGGTGGGATAACAAATGTATGTAATTTTCAAAGCTGCATGCTGATTATTCTTCCCTCCACTGGTTCCAACTTTCAACTCCTTCAAAATATATTCATCTTTTTTTCTTTTAAAATTATTGCCACGAATTTAAGATGATACCTACTTTGTGTATCACAGCCAAAGTTGATTGCTGTATCCAATACAATAGCTTTTGCATATCCCAAGGCACCTGTTTATCCTCGTCTGGCTCAAGGGAAAGCTTGGAATGAAGTAAGACCTTTTGTTTTCTTCTGTTCATTCCTAATTGCTAGCATTGACTCAAGCTAGTCATCTATTTATGATATATTTTCTAAAATAAAGGATATTTAGGAATTTGTTTCAGTTAGCACACACGATATTAGATTTTGACTTTAAGGTGTGTATTGTGCTTACTATTTTCGTTAATTTCCATTCTAAGCAAATAATGTTTGATTATTGTTTATTTGGTGCTGTCTGTTCTCTATTTCCTTCTAATCTTGCCATTTTTTGTAGTTATTCTATGTAAGATGTCTTTTTTCCGTAGTTATTCTATGTAAGGAACTTCTTTCAGTTTCCTTGCTACTTGTGCATCTGGGAAGTTACTTTTATCTACAAGACTACATATATCATGAGAATTGACATATGTTTTTAATTGCAGAATTATTTTTTATGCACTTTCCTTCCCCCCTTCTCCATAACTAATCAGTAAAATCGATGTTATCAGATGACTGTTACATGGACTAGTGGATACAACATAGATGAGGCCGAACCATTTGTTGAATGGGGTAAAAAAGGTGGCGATCAAACACGTTCCCCTGCAGGGACCCTGACGTTTGGCCACAACAGCATGTGTGGTCTGTTGATCTTCCTTTAATATTTGTGCTATTTTACTGTATGTGGTTAGCTAATTGAATGATTAATTGCCTTTTAATCATTGTGGGATTGATTTTTTTTTGTTGGACGTTTACTTTTCAGTTTGTACTGATTTTGTGGAAGCTTTTTATTTTCATGTTGCATGCATCCTTCCTTTTGATTTGTTTGACTGAAAGTTTAAGACCTGTTATATTTGCTAAGATTGTTTCTCTAATTCTCTCTCTCTCTCTCTCTCTCTCTCTCTCTCTCTCCAATCACTTATGTGTAACTGAGTTAGCCTTGTAAGTAATAGTGAAATGGCTTACCTTGCAATTATGCCCTTATCTTTAAAATGGCCTGCACCACTGCATTCCTGTAATTGCCGAAAGTTGTCTTGTAACTACTCATTACGTATCTTCTCACTTTCTTATTGTTGCTTTTACTTGTAGGTTCACCTGCAAGGACAGTTGGCTGGCGGGACCCCGGTTTCATACATACAAGCTTTCTTAAGGAACTGTGGCCAAACGCAAAGTGCTTATTCATTTTCCCTCGTGCTTTAATTTTCTGCAATGGGCTACTATTTATCTACTTTTCCAGTTTTAGCTGCCATCAAAACTTCCGTATCTTGAGATATCCTTATGTGTTGTTGTAGGTACACTTATAAGCTTGGACATAGGTTGTTTAACGGTTCTTATGTTTGGAGCAGATCATATATCTTTAAAGCATCTCCATATCCTGGGCAAGATTCTTTACAGCAAATTGTAATTTTTGGTGACTTGGGAAAGGTAGACTTTCATTGCAGGAACATTACATACGAATTCTATATAAATATGTAAATATATATTATATATGTTTGGGTGCAGCACTGTTAGCTTAAACTAAGCGAAATTATCTAATTGGAAAAAATATTAAAGCTAATTCTAAATAGCATAAAGAAGGCTGATGAGATGGAAAGCATATTGTAAATATGTCACCTCTTCTTAGACGTCTTATGGGTTTGATGCTCCTGACCTGAAACTATTAATGCTTTTTCCGGATTTTGCTTTAGCTTATGATTTTTTTATGAGCAAATGACACAAGTCCTAAACACAAACTCTAAATTTGAAGGCAATCATAAACATCTGAAGATTTAGCTATTGATCACCCAAAACTATTGAACTGATTTTAATTCAACTGAGTGTCATCTACTGTCTTTGTCTAGTCTAAGTAAGTTAGAACTTACAAATTTATATATACTATTGAAAGTTTGCTAAGTTTTGACATGTTAGTGAAGTTCTAAGATGCTGTTATGGTATAAAATTTGAGTTCTTGAACCTCTTTCTATTTTGCTTATCTACTATGATATACATTATATATGCTTTGATGCCAATCTAGATAAAAAGGCTGCATTTTGTTTTTCTTCTTATTTTGAATCTCAAAATTTCCTCTTTCAGAAAAACTTATTTGCATGGCAATAAGTTTGCTGCTTAAATCGCTACTTGCAGATTTTGTTTGTTACATAGTATTATGCTTCATTTTCTCTTCCAATCAGGCAGAAATTGATGGTTCCAATGAGTATAATAACTTCCAGCCTGGCTCTTTGAATACTACTTATCGGCTGATTAAGGATTTGAATAACATTGATATGGTTCTCCATATTGGAGACATATGCTATGCCAATGGTTATATCTCACAATGGGATCAATTTACAGCACAAGTAGAACCAATTGCTTCAAGAGTGCCATACATGATTGGGAGGTCAGTCATTTTGGTCAACATATTATTGCTTGTTTCATCTGTTAAATAAATAAGATCATTATTGCAGTGGGAACCATGAGAGAGATTTTCCTGGATCAGGATCCTTCTATGAGAACAATGATTCTGGTGGAGAATGTGGTGTTTTGGCAGAAACCATGTTCTATGTTCCTGCTGAGAATAGGGCCAATTTCTGGTAATTTTTAGGATTAATGAAAATTTCTTAATATATTTTGGAAAAAGTAATACTTAAAAGTCAGTTCATTTATGCTATTGGAGTTTGTTTCATGGTTGTTTTAAATTTAACCTCGGTTAAACTTAAACCAACTTATTTGGCAAGAAAGAAATTATTTCATGTTTCTAAAACTCTGTTTAAATCCCAAGATGGCAAGTTTCTAAAAGATGACTTATGAGTTTAACACGGACTAATTTTAAACAAGTTGCCAAATGCGTTAAGAGTAATCAGTTTAGGTATTTACACTGTCTACTCTTTCTACTGCCCTTCTCATCTGTTGTCTAAGTACACAATATTCATTTGGAAGCACATATGAATAGTTTAACCATGTTTAACCCTCATAGAAGAGTATTAAAATTCAAGTTTTTTCTTCAGGTATTCCACGGATTACGGCATGTTCCGTTTTTGTATAGCGGACACCGAACATGATTGGAGACCTGGAACTGAGCAGTATAAATTTATTGAGCACTGTTTATCAACAGTTGATAGACAGAAGCAACCATGGTTGATCTTCCTCGCACATAGAGTTCTCGGTTACTCATCTTCCCAGTTCTATGCAGAGGAAGGATCCTTTGAGGAGCCAATGGGAAGAGAGAGCCTCCAAGAACTTTGGCAAAAGTACAAGGTTGATATTGCCCTCTACGGCCATGTCCACAACTATGAAAGAACTTGCCCAGCTTACCAAGTATGTTATAGTGCTTGCCTATGTTTCATTTATGAAATAACCTTAAATACTAATTTAAAAAGTTAGAAAATGTTATGCAATTGAGATAATAAAGTTCCCGCTCCTTCTAAAACTAGCCAAACTGTGAGGCAGAACGACATGAATAATTTATCCTAGACCGTGTATATAAATCTCCACTCATAGACTATGACTTCATAAATGTGCCAAAACATATTGAAAATCACATTAGTATCTTATCAACCACTTTAGATACTATTCGTTTTAGCTCAATTGGCCTTGCGGTTTTAAAATGCATTTACAAGGCTTAAGGTATGTTGACATATGTACCCAGCACCTTTTCTGTGCTTTATAGATGTGGGATTTGTTTAAGGGCTATTGCATTTCTCACCCATTCTTATGTTCATCAAGGTATGTTGGGAGGGAGGGAAGGAGGGTGTTCAAAAGCTAGTCTGCTAAAAGTTTCTTCTATTAATCTTCAAATTTACATGATTCTCATGATCATTCAATACTGTTGTTGTGTATAGCAGATAAATAAGATACTTCTTTTAGTGATGCAATTGCAACTTTTTTGGATGTTGACATCAAAGAAAATAAAAACTTTATTTGGATATTATAAACATTCACTATCCCATATAGAAATCAATCCATATAGAGATTTCTAGAATTGCAGCTTTGGGTGCAATTTCAAGTTTAGAGATACAGAAAATGCTTGCAAATATTTAGTGATTTGGTTACCACTACATAAACATTAGAAAATGTGATGAAATGATATATCCTGGACTTTGTATCTCAAGCTCACATGGAACCATGACTTCATGCAGGTAACAAAAATTTATTAAAAATCACTTAAACATCCTATCAACCAATTTGTGAATTGTGCCTTTTAGACATTGGGATCTTCTAACTTTTTCCATCATGACAGAATGCTTGCATGCAAAAGGCTTCGAATCATTACACTGGCCCCTTTGTAGCAACTACCCATGTTGTTGTCGGAGGCGGTGGAGCCAGCCTTGCAGACTACACGCCATATCATGCTCAATGGAGTCATTTTCGAGATGACGACTTTGGGTTTGTGAAGCTTACTGGTTTTAACCACACCAGTCTTTTGTTTGAGTACAAGAAAAGCAGCGATGGGAAGGTTTATGATCACTTCACAATCACAAGGGATTACAGAGATATCTTGGCTTGCAGTTTTGATAGTTGCCCAAGAACAACCTTGGCTACTTGAGCTGGTATATTTTTGTATATGTTTCACTTACATGTAATTTGTGAAGGAAATATTTGGCTGGCATGCATGCGTTCTTGAAGTTTAATAGATTTAATGTAGAAGTGAAACAGCTTATTTCTCCCATCCTATTACTAGAGAGACATCTTGTGATTCTTACGCTAGTTGAACACATTCCTTAATGTGGTACGGAGATGATTCCATGTGGCAGCTCTTTTTTCTTGGTTTATAAATTTTTCTGGACTATTTTTTAAGGCCATATTTGTGTGAGGATCAAAATAGTACTAGTTTAAATAATAATAATAATAACAATAAATAAATTTTTATTGCATTCTACATAATTCTCAATATAAAAAATATTTATTTATTTTACATACATCATTATTTTTAATAAAATCATCAATTTTATTTCACATTCTAGACCAAAATACTCGATATTGAGAATTTGTGTAGAATATAATAAAAATTTATTTATAATAAAATAATATTTTTTAATATTAAAAATTTATGTAGAATGCAATAAAATTTATTTATTTATTATTATTATTATTAATATCATTTTGGTCCTCACGTTAAATAGAGCCTAAATGGTCATAAATATAATGCTTGGAGCATTAGCATTTGAATTAAGTATTTGTTGCTGTTTACTTGTCACAGTAGAATTCTGGGTGATTGTTATCTTTAAAACTCACTTGATAATTATTTAACTTTTATCTGATTATAAATCAACAAGATATTATTATTTTGAGGTCTACTCGCTTGTTTTACATTGTTTCAATTTGAAATCACCTTGATAGTTGACATCAACACACACACACAAATATATATATAAAGAGAGGGGGGGAGAGAGAGAGGTATATCACCTAATGGATAAAGGCTTAAATATTATTTTTTGATGTCTAAGGTATTTTATATTTGATGTGTATATATAACGTATGACATAGGACATTCAAATATTAGATATTATATTCTACTAAATGAAAATTCAAATAGTGCATATTTTTGCATTGTAAATTAGTAAACTATGGTCAGGAAGGATCACCAGTAGCAGTAGTAGAACTGTGAAGAAAAGCGCTTTTTTTGAGATTTTCCAATGTCTCTATGCTTGAATGATTTTATAGTTTGCACTTTGTTGTCTCTTTTTGGACCGATGTTTTGAGTAGAAAGGAAATTGTGGGTTAGATTACGAATTTTGAAGAATTCGATGACTTGTTGTCGTGGAATTTGCAAGGAAAACTTATACTTTGCAATCTTTTCCATCTTCTTGTTTTTCTTTTATGCGACTTGCTCAAGCAAGCATGATGCCCATCACGGCGATCGCTCTGCATTACTTCAGGAGCTTCGTCGCTGATCTAGCACAATTGCTAGTACGGTGGTTCGATGGCACCGCCGATCACTGCTCCAGTGCTCCTAGCATGGGGTCTCTTGCAACTCACGTCATCATCCTCAATACCTCTATTGCTTGCTAATAACAAGCTTCGCGGTACAATACCTTATAGCTTGGAGCAATCAATGTGTCTTGTAATGCTGGATATTTCTTACAATTCTCTATTAAGTATGAATCCTGGTGGACATGTGAAGTTGAGGAATATTACTGACCTATTTGATCACAATAAGCTTTACGGAGTCTTCCCCGACATTTCAACACTTTCTATGTTCAATGGTTATTCAACAACTTGTCTTAGCCTTTACCTATTGATCTTAGTAAATTGAAGTACAACATTATTTTTGAAAACTCTTTGCTATATTTCACATCAGTTTTTCTATCTCTTGCGTCATCTCATTAACAAGGGGCCATCGCAGATCCTAAATATATAACGATGCAGCTCTTGAATGCTCGCCTACTAAATGAAGCAATAGCGGTTTCAGTTCAATTAAGATTGCTTCAATTGCTTTAGCGTTGGTTATAGATTCCATTCTTCTTGTTGTGACTATGAAGTGTGTGTGTATATATATATATATAAGGGAAGTGCACCTGGGTCCTCAGTGCAGTCTATAGAACAAAGTGGACATTGTTTTTGTTGAAAAGTATTATGTAATGTTACGTGTATTAGGGTTGTATTTGCAAAATGTTACTTATATGAATAGATGCTAGGGTTGAGACCCTAAGATACAATTTTGCCCCAAAACATGGTATTAGAGCCAACTTAGGGATCTGCTCACGCTGCCCTACCGGCTACATCTCGCCTCATCTCTTCTTATTGAATCGCCTCATCTTACCTCGCCAACTCATCATCCCGCTGCTGCACCGCGTCTCTTTTACTCGTGCTGCCTTACCACGCACGCCACGTCTCATCTAATCTCATAGAATCGTTGGTCCAGTCATTACTGGTGTCAGTCTGTGCAACATTCTAGCCATTCTTTCTCCATTTACATTACTTTTAGGTAACTTGTTAGCCATCATCACATCTCCCTAATAGGGTTGTTTATGCTTGTGAACTTTGTTGATGGTGTTTCGTTGGGTTCTTCCTTCACAGCTGGCTGGTCTCAGCTTGGTAATCAATAATACATTTTCACTTCTTACTATGATATAAATAAAATAAAATTAAATAACAAAGAGGGTGAAGAAGAGGAGAAATGTTCTCTTTGTTCGGGTAAAGATACAGTAATTATTTTTCATATGCTCATAGGTGTCCAATTGTTGGAATCTTGGTCCTATATCTGGGAATGATGTTTCAAGTACTATAAGGGAAGGTTTGGATTCCCAAATGTCAGATGGATTTTAGTCGTCAGTGTTTTTTCCATCGTTTTTGGGCACACCTGTCATTACAATATCAAAGTTTAGTGGTAAAAACTATGCTAATTGGTGAAGAGCAGTTAAAGTTGGTCACGAAGTTGACGATCACCATCATCAAGATATGCCTTTTGGATTATCTGTAATTGATCAAAGAAAATGGAATAGCCTTGATTATAGGCTCTTGAGTTTATAGCAAGCTATGGAACCAAAGTTTATGATTACATTTCGAGTTCATGAAACATGTAAACATCTTGGGAACAGGCTAAGGTGATGTATACCAAGGATGTCACTGGGATGTATAATGTCTCAAAATGCTTTCAAACTCTAGTTTAAGATGATTTAATTAAGTTGTATGATCACTTTAAATCTTTAAAGATAGAATTTGACCAACTATTACCTATTATGTTGATGTACATACCCAGATATCATAAAAGAGCAATTTTTTATGATCTTTTTAAGAAACCTTGCTGTTAAATACGAGCCTGTTTGCAGTCAAATACTTGGAGGGCCAATCCTTCCCTCTCTTGTTGAAACTTTTTCTAGAGTTTGTAGAGCACAACCTGTAACAACTTCAATGCCCTTAGTCTATAACCAATTAGCTCTTGTAATCCAAACACCATCATATACTTTCTTTGTATCTTTGAGAGGGGAAGGATCTTTCGATCGTGGTGGATGGATTGGCTCTTGAGGAGGATGTGGAGGTCATGGCAGTCGCTTAAGTGGATGTACTTCTTACTACTGTGGTAGGCCTGGACATATTAGAGAAATTTATTGGGATCTACTTGGTCAACCACCTAGAGTGGCTAATGCCTTACAGACATAAGGGGTACCGTCCCAATGTGTTTCACATGTTCAGATATAACTAAAGCCTTTGAAATAATCTAGTCATATTTCACCTGAAGAGTAGACTATATTCATCTAGTATCAAACTAAAAGGAAGCTGCTCAAACTGTCCCATCATTTGCTCACTCTGGTAATCATATTACTTGTGTTTCTCAGTCAACCTCTTCTTCCACACCATGGATACTTGATAGTGGAGCTATCCATCATTGCACTGGTAATTGTAACATGTTTTCTATTGTGTCTACCTCTTCTAATTTGCCATTGATCACTCTTGCTGATGGTTTAAAAGTCCTGATCCAGGGTATAGGTGTGGCTCATCCTAATTCTACTATTTCATTATCATCTATTTTATACTAAACAAATTTTCCTTTTAACTTGATATCAATGAACAAGCTTACAAAACAATTTAAATTGTTTCATTACATTCACACCTAATTCTTTTTTTATACAGGACTTGAGGACTAGACAGATGATTGGTACAAGGCATAATTGTAGTACCTATACTTTGTCATCAAGTAACCTTGAGATTGTAGTACCTTGACTGGTTTTTCAGTTTGATTCTTTGTCTAATACTATACCTAGTCCACCCACCACTTGTACTCCATAATTGCTAGTTACAATGGATAATTCAGGTGTGGAGGATCCAGTGGAAGACTCCTCCTTGATTGGAGAATAGAGAGATCGTGTAAAGGAGACACGATCTCTCTATTCTAGTCATCCTCATACTTCTGGGTTAGGTTTACCTATTGCCCTACAAAAAGGCATGTGTCAGTGCCCTAGTCAATATAAAGGCTCTGCACAACATCCTATTGCACAGGTTGTCTCTTACGCTGACTTTCCTATTCCACTTTTATTTCGTCTTTATCCACAATATCTATCCCTTAGTCTTCTTTAGTGGCTTTATCTAAACCAGAGCGGATAGCTACAATGCTAGAGGAAATGAGTGCCCTTCAATCTAATTGTACTTGAGATCTAGCACCTCTTCCTTTGGAAAAATCTCTCGTTGATTGCAACTAGGTACATAATGTGAAGATGTCCCCTACAAGGACTGTGGATCAATTAAAAGCTCAATTGGTGGATAAAGAATAATCTCAAATTTTTGAGCTTGATTATGAAGATATTTTCTCCTATTGCCAGAAATGACATTTATTTTGCATTATATTGCCACGTGTTGTTCTCTTTAATTGGCATTTTCATTAATTAGATTTTAAAAATGCATTTCTCAGTGGTGATTTACAAGAAGTATACATGGAGCAACCACCTGGTTTTGTTGCTCAAGGGAAGAATAGTAGTGATAGAATTTTATGTTGACTAAAGAAGTCTATTTATGAACTAAATTAGTCACCTTGAGATGGTTTAGTCAATTTAATGATGTTCTCTGTAAATTTGGTATGTTGTGATGCAATATAAATAATTCTGTATTCTATAGACATGTGACATATGGTAAAAGGATATTTTTGATAGTCTATGTGGATGATCTAGTAATTATAGAATATGATATAGATGAATTCTATAGTTGGAGTTCTTAAAGAAAGAATTTCAAACAAAGGACTTGGAAAAACTTAGATACTTTTAGGGATTGAAGTCGCTCGGTCTCGTGATGGAATATATATATATGAGAACTAAACCTTTTGAGTCTCCAATGGACCCTAATGTTCACCATGTTCACGATCAGGGGGAGCTTCTATCAGATCCAGAAAGATATAGAAGGTTGATTAAAAAGTTAAATTATTTTGCCCCAAAACAGTTTTCATCGATATCGGTATCCCAATCACTTGCGAATGCATCCTATGAGCCATAAAAGGCTTCAATGCAAGCAGTTGTATCCGTAGTGGTGGCATATAAATGGCGGAGATCTCCCCACAGGTTTCTGGCTATTAAAAGGCTCTCTGCTGTAAGGGTCCAGGGCTTCATTAATTTCATGCGGAGATCAAAACACTTGGAAGATGGTGGTACCCAAATCTTGTCTCTGATAGGTTGTCATCTCGGTGTCTCAGATGTTTCTTACATACAATTACTTGCTAGTAGGAAACTTGGAGAGGTTTGTTCAGGAAAGAATAAAGAGACCTATTGATTGGAGAATGCTTCACAGAATTGCTATAGATGTTGGTCGTGTTCTTACTTGCATGATCATTGTGTACCCTGCATTCTTTATAGGGAGGTGAAGCCAAGAAATATTCTTCTGGACATTGATTATAATGCCTATCTCTCTGACTTCTGCAAATTGGCAAGGTTACTGGGGAATTTAGAGACCCATGCTACTACTGGTGTGGCTGGAACTTTTGGCTGTCGTTCTAGAATATGCAATGACTTGTTGGGTTTTGGATAAAATTGACGTCTACAGCTATGGCTTTGTGCTTCTCGAGCTCTTTTTTTTTTTTATGTAATCTGGAGCTCATTTTGGACAAGAAGACATTGGGTCTTCATCTGTCCATATGGAAATGGATTCAATATTGTTGCTTGAGCGTCCATATTGCTTCTGAAAGGTCAAGCTCATGAGTTCTTTGTTGAGGGGTGTGGGATGCTAGGCAGCATGATGATTTGGTGGAAACATTACATTTGGCCGTGATGTTGACTGTTGATTCGCTCAGAGTCAGAACCAGCATGAAGCAAGTTGTTCAACGGCTACAGCAGCTCCAAACTTCAACACGCTTGTTGTTTAATTACTATACATTGTAAGTAATCTGTTGTAAAATGTCCATTATTACAATTAACCTGTAGATGCAATCTGAGATGTTATTTCTTTGTGTTATAGTTTAGCTTTGCATTTGTTTAATGACAAAGTTTACTCATCAGAGTAAACAATGTTAAGATGTATTTTAGTATCTAAATTAGCTATTATTGTGCATGGAATGTCCTTTTGAAGTTCCCTAGGAAAAGATGGTAAGGGGTAGATATTACTCTGTCCTGCTTCCCGTAACGTTGGAAATTTTTTAGCAGCTTCAAGTACGTTTTGTCTTTGAAACTGGATGATTTGTACTCTTTATGAATTTATAATATTATATTTAGGAATTAAATCTGAAAAGGCTTTATTTTGAGAAAATTATTTATTCCTTCTGGTGTTTCGTCCATTGAAGAGATCAAAAATATCAAATATAATGTAGAATGTTACAGAGAAAGCACATAAAATGAAAATAAATAACAAATATATCCCTGAAGTGTAGAATAGATGTGAAAAGCACGCTGACTATTATGTTCAAAACCCTTTTGGTAAGATTGTAGGAAGAATTACAAAATGGGTGGTGAGTAAAGAGTTTTCTTTTAAATTCGAGTGAAGGATATATTAAAAGCTCTCTATATGGGAAGGATGTGGGTATTTTCCCCTAATTTGAATTTGTTCTTTAACTTAGAAATCATAATTGTTGGATGGAGTTTGGATGCTTAACAATTGATTATTAGATTTGAGCAGTACTCAAATGTAATAAGTTTTTAATCCCTGAAGTGAAGAATAGGCAAGAAAAGAACAACTATTTTATTTAAATCCCTTCTGGTACAAGCCACGGGAGACTATGAACAAAATAATATTGTAGGAAGAATTACAAAATTGGTGGTGAGCTATGAAGCACCGATACTTCGTGGAGCCTAACGTATTCGTATCGTATCTGTATCGGATACCGATACTCCACCGATACGTATCCGATACGCCACGTGGTGTATCAATTTTTATTTTTTATTTTTTAAAATCTGATACTCGCCTGATGCTTGCCCGATACTTGCCCGATACTTGTCCGATACTTTTCGATACTTCCAATTAAAGAAAAAAATGTTGAAACAATTGATTTAGCCTACATGATAAAAAATAAAAATATATTATACATAAAACACAACTCACGCATAGATTCAAATAATAAGATTGAGAGATATACTGAACTCACACAATTGAGAATGCAAAA
The DNA here is from genome assembly GCA_019297695.1 of Apostasia ramifera. Lineage (NCBI taxonomy): Eukaryota > Viridiplantae > Streptophyta > Magnoliopsida > Asparagales > Orchidaceae > Apostasia > Apostasia ramifera. The sequence continues at coordinate 176,869 of JAEMOT010003718.1, forward strand.
TGCTTAAGGCACGTTAGTGTCTCGGCAATAGAAAAAAAATTTGGTATTCGTAAGCAACTGTATTATTTAGTTTTTCTATATCAACCATACTATCTTTGCTTTTATTAGACACCGATCACTTTTTTTTTACTTTAATCAAGCTCATATTATGAAAATGATAGAACTTTAGTCTTTTTTATTTTGTTTATTTATTTAATTAAGACTCAGAGAGAGGAGAGCATATATCCACTTTAACTAGATTAGTATATATGAGTTTATGTCACATTATCTATGTTATTTTCAATTATATGTCGTTTGCATCAAGCTAATTAATTTACATCAGATTTAAATTAAAACTAAAACTAATGTACTGATGTATATTTAAACTCTCATCTCATTTAGATGATCTGTGATAGGTTGAAAGTAATTAAATAAATTTTAAAATATTATTTTAATTTAAAATCTTTTAAACTCAATAATTGTTGAAGGATATTTTTATTTTTTTAGTTCAATTGTCTATAATATTTTTTTAGTGATATTAATAATGTTAAAAAAATATAATTAATTTGAAAACAAATTTAAAAAATATTTTTGAAATTATAACAACAAAATATATAAGTTATTATAATCTATCATAAATTTATATCTTAAATATAAGAATATGACGTATTATACATAAATATAACAGTCGTATCCTGACGTATCCGTATCCTATTTTTTTTAAGTTTGGCGTATCGTCGTTTCCGTATCGTATCGTATTCGTATCGCCGTATCGTACTCATGCTTCATAGGTGGTGAGTAAATGAGACATTTAACAACTCTCTATATGAGGAAGATGTGGGACTTTGTTAGAGGGAGTTTGCGTGCTTAACAATTGATTGATAGATTTGAGCAATACTCAAATATAAAAAGTTTTTGCTATTTGAGATTTGATATTCACTAGCATATTAATTCCAAAAGGCCTCATCTGTTGAGTGATCATAGTCATGTTTGAATTTTGGATAAGTTGATAAATCTTCTTGGTAACCAGATTTCTGAAGATCTTATTGCCTTAACTATTCAAATAATTGCAATAATATGGAAGCTTCTTTTTTGTTTATTAAGCTTAAGCACAAATAAACAAAAAAAATTTACTCAAACTTAAAGGTAAATTTTATAGAATAGTTGTAAGGCCAGCGACGTTATATAGTATTGAATACTTGCTTACAAAACAGAAATACATAAATAAGATAAGTATCACAGGAATGAGGATGCTAAGGTGAATGGGCGGGTATATGCGAAAGGACAAGATAAAAAATTAGAATTGTCTCAATTGAGGATAAGCTCAAAGAAAGTCGGCTTAGATGGTTTGGACATATAAATTATTGGCCGATAGAAGTACCAGTAAGAAAAGTTGGATTATTGGATCTTGCTTATGCAAATGAAGGGTAAACAAAACATAACAAAAAACTATAAAAAATGATCTTATATATTTGAAGCTAAATAAAGATTTGTAATTTGATAAAATGCAATAAAAACAAAAGATTCATTAACCTCACTTAGTGGGATAAAGGCTTGGTTTGTTGTTATTATTAACTGTGAGCATGAATAAATGCAAGCTCTCTAAGTGTAAGGTATTTAGATGACTAGAATCTATTTTACACACATGGATACACCACATATGTACATAGCTATGTTTATGCAGCTATACATTATATATTGCAAATAAATGCACCTTCATATCCATCTTTGTTACTTAATACGAGTGCAAGCCATGTTTATACTTTTTTACATAGCTGAAAAATATATGTTTATGCATTGTTATAATAAAATTGAAACCTTCAAAGTAGTAATTCGTTGTAAGAGTAAAGGTCATGTAGTATGTTAAATCAAGTTTTATCTATATTCCAAATCATATACTTTTCTTGCAAAATTCTACACCAAGACAGTATATGGTGTATGCCGACTGTGCATATGAGGCCTGTATTTGGAAATTGTAATGGGAGGCATTAATGCGCGTACTAGGCATCAGATTGATGATGATGCGAGTGTAGAGCTTGCGTTTTCTAGAACATGTACATCAAGGTGGATGAGTCATGGAGTCGTTGGATAGATAATTGGATGCATGAGAGTACAATAGAACAAAGTAGATCATTTGTTTGGATAGATGGACGATTTGTTGAAGAACGGATCCATCGTGCTTGGAACGGACGAGTGTGTATTGTCAAACAGGCCACAGAAGAAATCAAACCATTTGATCCAATTAGATGGATAGTTTGATGTTGTGAAACCGCCCAGCTTGTTTTCTTAGTTCGAGTTTGTTTCAAGTTATCCCTATAAATATGATATATTCGTCCAACCTTATGGTTAACCTAATCTTGGAGGTTGTTTGAGAGGTTGAGAGTGTGATCTCATTTCTTCCAATCCATAAGAAAAAGCATTGAATGAACACAAAAAAAGAGTGGGAATATGCTCCTGGACTATGGAGGGTTTCCCCACCTTTGAAGCTTTCAACTCATCGTATGGCTATGCTTATGTGCGAGAACTTGTATACATACATAGAAGCAAATATTGCAAATTCAATCACAGACTCAATAATCGGGGAAGCTCAAAAGGCGAGGTAGCCCAACTTATTTTGCACTGTTTTCACTACCCAAGAGAGAGCTCAACAAGGTGTATCATCTAAAGTATTTTAGTGAATATGTAGTTGACAAGGCCTACGTCTAAGCAAGAAAATAAAGACTTTCCTATCTCATTTTTAATTAAGGGGTACCACGAGAAGCTTAAAACCATTCAATCTATGCTATCTTTTTTTAGACAAGAATCAACATCTTTCATTTTCCATCCAAAAATGTCTCAGCTATTCAGTGGTTACCTGAATAAGGTGCTTCTGATAGCCACTGGTGGTCTTTCTTTAGAAAGGTTATATAGGAATAGCTACTTTTTTATTCTATATTTTTAAACTTCATTTTTCTTCCCAGCGTTCCAACTCTGAGATCAGAATCAGGTCTCTCATTCTTTTGTTCCGGTTCGAGTTTCCTGTACCACTTTCATTTCCAAGAGTTATGGAACTAGATATTTGCAAGATCTTGTTCATTGCACCCCTTCTCAGTTCTCTTTATTCAGATAGAATAAGTACTAATTTAATCTAGGAGTTTGCTATGGTCAGCAGCTCATTTTCTCACATCTTCCTCCAATTCATTTCTACCTCACTGAATTCACAAATTTTTTTATTTCCCTCTAAGAAAAGGCCATTCTATGTATCGTAGCAGGTATAAGTGGTGTGATCTTTCCATTTCTACTGACAAATTTTTTTGTTGTAAGTCGTTTATCGAATGTCTAATGGGGCAGTTTGAGTTCTTAGCTGATTTCAAGGTGGTGGTTGTGAGGTCTTATCAATCAGTGGATGTTTCAGTTTTCTTTGTGCTTCCATGTCCTTTAGGTGCCATTTTGGTTACAGGAGGAATGATTCCATTTCAACTAGTTCTGCCATCGGAGCTTAAGTTTAAGTTAATTCTAAAGTAGGAATATTACAGTTTCGCTTAAGGAAGATAGACAAAAAACTATTATCTGTAAAATATTTCTTTGTCTTACCCATACCAAAGAGTGGAGTGGAGGGGCGATCTCTTTCTTTTTAGCTCAAAGATGGAAAGAATAATAAATTTTTTCCTAGTGTGGCCGTGGGCTTTTTTTTTCTCGAAATTTGAGTTTTCCATGTAAATCTTGTTGTTTCTTGCTGCTTCTTTCTTCTGTGATTGCATTGGTTTTCTTATTTTGCTCATGTTTTCAACCGCATTTCCAACGCCCTCATGTAGGATACTTCCCAGGATTTGTGTTATCACGCATGGTTTGATTCCTAACAACTATGATCAGAACATTTGGTTCTCTTTTTATGCAATTGATTGGAGTAGTGGGCGCATGCTATAGATGATATCGAGGTGAAGACTAGTTTGATATCAAGGACTTTGGATTTTAAAAGATATAGATAGAGAATCTATTGTACTAGAAGAAGTTATATTAGCCCCTAATAGGAGAGAAGCTAGGAATGATAAAACAAGAAGAATGAGGTTTGCTAAGTCATCAAGCATTGGGATTGATCATGCTTACATTGGCAAGGTGCGTTTCTTTCAATATTGCCAATAAGAAGATGACTGTAGGTTTGATGAAAGCTTTGTGCAGCATGTACAATCTAATGTATCATTTGTTCAATCTTAAGATGACCGAATTAACTTATATTGTAGATTACAACAACATTTTTAATGTCATTATAATTCATTTGAATTTCGATGAACATTAGTTTTGTATCTTTCCTATTGGAGAGTTGAAGCGCAATTGTTATAACTTTAAGCAGTCTAGCCAGAAGAAATTGAATCTTCAAAGGGTTTGTGATTTGATTCTTAGTGAGGATGAAGTCTTCGAAGGGGCCAAAATAATATATCCTAAGTGAAGAGAGCAAGGTGAAGCCACCCAACGAACGAGTTTGCTGGAATTATGATACGAATGGTCATTTGAGAGAGGATTGTTGTTTGCTCATTTTCTGAAATCACAGAAAGATTGATATAATTGAAAGCTTAAATTTAAATTAACCAATCTCGTCTTTATTTGAAATAATGAAAGTAACATATAAGGACATTCAAAGGATAACAATGGTAATAATAAAATCGATAGTAATAATTTTATTAGAAGTTAAATAAGAGAGAGATAAAATTTTCCCATCCTAATATTAAACAATTAATAAATCTGAACGCAAACTTAACTTATCCTTAATAGAAATATTAAATAAAATCCCTATTAAAGTTGATCATGGAACATTTCCTAATCTTAGTCTAAATCTCCACCTAACTTAGTAGAGCGTGAATCATATGCTATTTTTTTAATCTTTTTCTTTTGTATCCTCATCTTCCCATTTGACATTTTTGCTACCCAGCTTACATTTTTTTGACTCATTCGCGCACACATCCTCTCTAGCAACTCTTCTATATAGACCCCTCCCATGCACTCTTCACACGAACCATCCAAGAGACCAAAAAAAATCCTCCAACTCCAAGCCACTCAAGTATTTCCTCCAGCCGTTACTTAACCCATCACAATTCTTCCATACCTGCTCACTCTCATCATATTCTAGTCCCATCTCAATCACCTAGTTTATTTTTTTTGGAGTATTTGTGCTGCCAGAAAATCTACTATAAATTGATATTAACCATCAAACTTGAAGTGAGCCATCAAAGGTAAGTAAGGCTTGCCAACCTATAACCATCATATTTCTCTCTTTGTATTCCTCCTTTCTTCTGCCCTTCCTCTAGCTCACAACATCAGGGTAATGGGGATGTCTTGTGGCTCCCAACAACACTAACTACAATTGCGAGCTTAAGTTCTAGTCGTAGTGTCATTGATTAGTGCCTATGAATGCTGGCTCCACTTTGGAAAGTATATATGTATGTGTGTGTATTCTTACAAATCTGGGGCTTTGTAAAATAAGCTCTTGAACTTAAACGAAACTGTATTACAAGAATTCATGAAAATAATAAGTTCATACCTAGTGATTTTTGAGATAATTAGCTTATAAACACATGATTTTTGAGTACTTGAACTTATAATTTATATAAGTTTTCTAATCTTCTTAGAAAATTATATTTAAGTTCAATGAGTTTTCAAACTCTTGTCTCCTTTATGATGAATAAATATCAAATCTAGAAAATATGAGAGTTAAACTTATAGTTGTTGATCCTCAAATCTAACTGATGTTAAATGCCTCAATTTATGTTAAATCGAGTATTTTTATCACCTTTAAAATTTTCTTGATTTGGCCTACAAAAGTCATCCACAAATCTCCTAAAAAAGTGTCTATGTTAAATGCCTACTAAATATATCATACTCCTGCAAGAGTCTAAACTACAGGGTGGGACACATTTGATAAACATGTCAAAGAATGCAACTCTTTGAGCATGTCTTTTCATAGTAACAATAGCCTCGTGTCTTGCTACGCCACTACTCTACTAATCTAGGTAATATACCCTACAAATAAATCTATCATGCTCCTGCAAGAGCCTAAACTGCTGGGTTTGAGTCATTAAGGGTTATATCAGTAGTTTTTATGAGAAATCTAATATCTTGAATATCACGATAGTTTCCTAAAATTACAACTAAAAGGATGTCGTAGTATATAACTCCTCGAATAACATGTCTTATGATGCAAATTATTGTAGTGGTAGCCTTGTGTCTTGCTATGCTACTACTCCACTAACCTGTGTAAAGCTCATTTAAACTCATCTTCATATCTATGAGATTATAAGTTATTCATAAAATAATAATGCCTTTAATTAAATTATATTTTATTTCAGACTTCGTAACGTCTAACCTTTTGATGAAGCACATGCTATCTATCTCGCATTTCCAAATGTGATGGCTAAGGACATGTTTAAAGATTGTGATGTTAAATTTCTTGACATAACAGTCATTGGTCAATGAAAATTTTAAACTAAATTGAGTTTTCTGCATAAGGCATAGCATCGAAGATATTTAAATCTCATCTATCCTAATTTACTAGAATGTCATTAGACGATAAAATACTTGGTTCTTAACGAGTCGTTCTATGGCTATAATCTTAGTGACTTAAGTAAATCAGGCTTAACCGGTAAGTCCCTGGACGATAAAACTATGGGATCTTGGCAGGGTTTTCATCGCCTTCCAACCAATTAAAATCTAAGAAAAAGAAAGCAATTGACTAAATAAATATCGACATTTGACTCTTTTAATCGAAAGTTCTCTTTCCAATGAGAAGGAGTAATTAACTGCAGGGGCTTGCTTCTGTAGAAAGCTTTCGTACCTAGAATCTAAAGTCTCAAGGGTAATTTTGTTAAGGTAAAATCTGGTAAACTAATTTTTCTCTTGGTGATGTGATTTACTATTAGGGGTGGCAAAATGGGTCGGCGGGTCGGGTTCGGGTCAAACCCGAATATGACCCGACCCGAATAGCCTCAACCTGAATCCGATCCATTTATTAAATGGGTCAAAATCCATGATCCTAACCCGACCCGATTAATAAATGGGTCGGGTTAGCGGGTCAACTTGACCTATTTATAGAGTATTTTTTTTATAAATGGCCAACCCGAACCCGACCCTTTTAATAAATGGGTCAAAATTTATGACCCATACCCGAAATTTGCGGGTCGAGTTCGGGTCGTGTTTACGGGTCGGGTCATATATTGCCACCCCTATTTACTATATATATATTTCAATTAATTGCATTTTCAGAGCATTTAAATGTCTGGCAACTCCATTAGGGAAGGTTTCTCTTTCCATTTTTAGGAGTTGAATGTCTTAAATGAAATCTTAACTATATCAATGGGTAGTCTTCTTTTATTGATATTGAATTTATAATACTTACCACAAGATGGCTAGGTTCTTTCACAGGAGGAATAATGAACGCCAGATTTCCAGGCTATGACCATCAAATTGGGGCAGGGCACTGCCACATTCTGCCTAATGTCTCTATCAGCACATGCATCAATGATGCTTATATCCAATTTGGCACGATCACGCAGAACGATCTATCACTCAGAAGGAACACCACCACCTCCAGGAATGTCACACCCAATACTACTTCGCAGTCCAGCCACCTCTTAGCCAAGGGGAGGAAGCCAAATAGCTTGATCCCAAACAAGCCTCAACATCAGCAAGCTGAGGCTTGTGTCGTTGTTCTAGCCTTATCTAAGAAGGGCTCCGTCTTTGAGAGGCTCTCCTTAGTTGAGGTCCCAGTAACTAAAAAAAGATTGTCCCTCGGAGTTAAACACGCAGACAACAAAGTCTTTGGAGCAAGCATCCTATCTAGAGGAAGCTAAAACCAAAACTACTCCAATCCCAAGGCGCAATTTGACAAATCTTTGTCTTACTCCCCTGGGATGCATGACCCTGAAGCCTCCACTTCTCATAATCCCAAGGGGCGGAGATCAAGAAGAAAAATGAATGCACAACTCCATGCCGAGGGAGTGATGCCACTAGTGCTTGCAGCCTCCCAAACAACTAAGTCAGAGATAGACATTCCAACCAACAACTTCGAGCCGTTGAGTTGGGTAAAATCAAATAGCCCAACTGTGATCCTTCTAGCATGTTATCAAAAAGATCAAGTGATCCTGCTCCCAGGCCTTCACCAAAAAAGGACACAATTTCTTCTAAGATCTCTCAAGTCCTCAAAACTGTCAAACAAAGAGAACTACGGTGAAAGCTGCAAAGGGAACTCATGATTGCAACTTCTGAGCGTGAGCACCAATGGCCTCCACGTGAAAATCCATGTTGGAGAGACTCTGCTAGAAGGTCCTCTCATAATCATGATTTCAATTCACCCCTATGCTACCGAAAGGGGAAAAATCCAATCGATGAATATCAAGGGAAGTGATTCCAACATCGGCATGGAGCCTCTCTTGAAAGGTCTGGATACTATCAATCACCAAAAAATAAAAATTAAATAAATTTGGATGGTGAACACTATCGAGATAGTTACCAACATCATGTAGGAGGTCCTGCCAAATATGGCTCCCGAAAAGGAACTAAGATTATGCTAAACATGCCAAAAATGGTGAGTATTATGAGAAGAAGGCTTTGCAACATAAAGTTAAGAGATCGTCTTGTGATAGGTCCCAATCCAAGCATACTAGTCATCTCTAAAAGGCAAGTGCATGCAACATTCACCTCTAAAATCCAGCTACTGCACCTTTCATCAAGAACTGGAGGAGGCAATCAAAGATATAGTAAATAGGCCTTGCCAACGATAATCCTCTCCTAACTAAGGAAAATGAAACCCAAGTAGGAGAAGATCATACTCGAACAACTAAAGATAATGCCTTGCGAGAAGATGAGCCCTTAGTCATGGAAAACAAAATCATGGATGGAGAAGATAATATCCTGACTGGGAAGGTGAAGCCCTTGATGCCAATGACGAGGCCCTGATTGGTGAATTCAATGCCTTAGAAGATGACCTCAATCTAGATGAAATGGAGAGCGTCGAGATACACACCATCAATATGGTGGGTCATCAAAAAGAAAAACATATCCCCCATTCTATACACAATGAGGAGCCACAGCAAGAGGATGAAGAGGAAACAGAACATGCAGCTGAAGATATTGATATCCCTCTTCAAAATCTCCTAGAAGCCCATACCTTAATTGAAAAACGGGATTGAGCACAACTTGAAAATATGGAAGACACTTTGGAGTATTTCTTGACCCTCATGTCAGGGAGAAACATAGCTCCCCTTGAAGGAGGACCATCATGCACGTCTTACCTCAGGTGGCTTCTAGTAAGCCTCAAGTTAACCTTTTGCCACTTGCTCCTCAAATGCATATGGCCTTAAGAGGTGGCACGTGTGCCTTTCAAAATACCCTCAAGCTGCTCCTAATGCTCAACTTAGCATAGAAATTTATACTAAAGCCCAGGTCGATCAGCTAATCAAAGCAAATTTTGGCGGATCTAAGTGGATTTTCTTCACAAGAGGTGGGGAACATCCCTGTTCTCAAGAATATGATGACATAAATTTTCCAATGGCTATGTCAGGCAACACATTTGATGGGACAGGTGACCCACGGGAACATATTGGGTTATTCAAATCTGCATGCAATGACACAACAAGAAGTGACATTCCTTCTTCGTCAATTTGTTAACAGCTTTAGAGGAGCAGCATTCAAATGGTATGCCAAGTTGCCCAACAATTCTGTAACTATAATTGAAGAATTAGAAAAGTTTTTCATCCAAAGATTCTTCATCACGAAGGAAGTAATCACTATCTCTAAGGTTTCAACTGAAACAAGGAGAAAGGGAGAATCAGTGATCGACTTCATCAGACGATGGAGGGCTCTAAGCTTGAACTACAATGAGTCGTTATCAAAATCCATGGCAGTTGACTTGTTGCTTAAACTCGATGGGACTTTGAGATTTTTCGTAACGACATCACCAACTTCAATCTTATAATATCTAATTGACAAAGTGGCGACGTATGAACACCAAACCTCTCCAAGTCTGATGCTCCCGCTGAACGTCCCAAACGAACACTATTTCAAGAAGCCAAAAAGACAAATACCAATTCAATAGACTCTACACCATTAATAAGGGAAAGGAAGTTGCCCACCTCCTTTGAAACGTACTCGGCCTTCATCTAGCAATAATGGTAAAAGACGACCTACCTTGTAAAAGAAGAGAACAAATTTTATTCCTTCCGCAAAGGTGCTGTGAGGAAGCTCTTTCATCAAGCAATGAAAGCAGGGTTGCTCAAGTTGTCTGAACCAAAAAGGCCGAAGGAGGTCAACAAAGTCAATAATCCCAACTACTGTCTATATCATTGCTTCATTAGCCACCCGATAGAAAATTGCTTCATCTTCAAAGACTGGATGGAAAATCAATATCAAGATGGCAAGTTCACCATGTCAAAAAAGGTGCTTGCCCATCAAACAAAAGAAATGGTCAACATGATCACTGTTGACTTGTTGATTAATGAACAACTTGGGAGAATATTCGAGACAATTGACTAATGGGGAATAGTTGTCTCTAATAAAATCAAAAAAGATGATCAAACAACTTGAAGGAATTCCAGAAGTCCATTACAGGAGCTCTATCGAGTCAATTCTAGATAGATACATGTTGTCGTATTACTCTAAAACATCTGCGATATGCTCACCAGGAGAAAGAAACTAAAATCCTTACCCAATAAGGTAAGGGAGAAAGAAAAGCTAGAAAAGATGTGGAGCCCTAAACTCCCAGCTCTTATACAAGAGCATATTAATGCATTGGAGGAATACATGTAGCTTGCTAGACGACCTATTAAGGTTCATGCAAAACTTCTCCTCGATTTTGTGCAAAATATAGAGGCAGATTATCATCCCTCCACTGAATCTTGCTACATGATTCCACTCTGTAAACTTGCAAAGGAGTCAAGCCTTCATGGGATGAAGGTGAGATCGATGTTCAATAACACTCCTCAATAGATGACTTGAGCAACCTCTCCTCCCTCGTCAACAAGCAATGTTGCATGGTAACTGCCCCTCAAGGTGCTAAGAAATGCCAAAATCATTCAATACATCCCTCTACAAAGAATAAAAGCATGCCTAAAGCATTTATCCCATCTTAATGCCTAATACTTGGAAGTGATACGGAAGCTTCTAGATCATCTTCAGAAAGTGAGAAGGAACTCCTCCATAAGCTGGATAACTTACTTTGTGCTGAGCTTAAGGAGGATGTTGATCGTTTTTATACTGAAAGAAGAAAAGCAACTTCACAACTAAAGGCCTCTTCGCAAAACTAGGAGAAGGCAATCAAAATAAATGAAGAAGTACTATCATCTCCCAAACCTCAAAATTCAAGTAAAAAGGTGAATTATAATGTTCTTACCCACCTATGTAAGCTCCTCGCACTCCTCAGCATTTATGATGCTATTGTCTTGTCCAAAAGACTTCGTGATAGTTTAAATAAGGCTCTCTAAGATTCAGAGCCATTTGAAGCATATTTCGCAGAGAAAAGAATGAAAGAAGGGGTTTACCCTATTCAACCAGAGAAGGTCACCTTTTTCGATGAAGACTTCCTCTCAAGTACAACCCAGCACAATTGACCTTTCTATATTGTCGGTAAGTGCAATAATATTCCGATGGATCGAATGTTTATTGATAATGGGTCCATTGTGAATCTAACGAATTTAAAGACCCTGAAAAGCCTGAGCTTAAATGTTCGACACTTAAATAAAGATAATGCAAAACTCCAATGGTTCAATCAAAATGAAGAGGCAACACTTGGTACGAGTGTACTTTCTATTCAAATTGGCGATCTCTATACTGAAGCAAAATTTCATGTCATTAATGCTAAGACCTCATTCGGGCTCCTCCTCGGAAAACCTTGGATTCATGAATATGGGATGATTCCCTCCTTCTTGCATTAGTGCGTGAAGTATATGAAAGATGGAGAAGAACATTCCATCTCGGTCGATTTGTAACCATTCTCTATCAACGAAGTCGATATCTACGAAGATGCAAGGTACTTCATTGTAAAGGAGCCCAAAACTATCCATGCAATGACACAAGGGGTGATGGAGTCCAACAAAAGAGAACTTAAGCCAATAAAACAAAAAGCATCAGGCCAAAAGAAGAAACACGAAGTTGGCAAGCCAGATTCCAAAGAAATGACTATTTCCATTCACTCCTCACCAAGACCACACCTAGGAAGTGACACTGAAAGTAGAGATGATGTCGAAATAGAGCAAACCTTTCCAAACCCAAAGGATCATCCAAACCTCTAGTGGATAAGGTTAAATTTAAAGATAACATTGAATCTGATGAAGATTCAAGTATTACAACTCATGAAGAGAAAATGGAGATAGTTTTAATGATGAGAGTTCCAAGCTTTCTGCTTTCAGAAGAACCAATAAAGATGATTCCAATTCCTCTTCAACATTCTAAGACGTTGACCCCTCTGCAAGTCGGCATCGTAGAACAACTTGAGGCCTTCTATGTTCCTCATCAGCACAACAAATCGGAGCATGGCATCTTCTATAAATCTCACCTTTTTCAAGGCTGTCACTTATCGACCCTTCAACTATATAAGGATGGAAGAGACATGGCCAATCAAATTCGATCTGTATTATTCCAAACATCTACGAGAACTTTTTATAAAAATGGGATTCCCAAATGAGCAAACACGAGAAAGTGCTTGCACCTTCGAGAAGTTTTGGAGAAACCATAAGCCCTTATCAAATGTCACGGGGTTGGGATATAATTCCCACCCCAAAATCGACATAATGATGTGTTATACAATCTCAAAAAAGAATGACACCCCAGAGCCAACACAAGAGAATTCCTCTCTCTATTTGGAGGATGAGTCCTATCTTTAAATACGGGAAGCTCCTAAAGAGTTAGAAGATGTTGGACAAGCTACTGTCGATGAATTGAGAGAATCTAGAGGATCCTCGACCAACATTCATTAGCTCCATTTTTCCTGTTGCAGATGTTCAAAAATTAATCCTCCTCCCGTGTGAATATCGAGATTGCTTTGCCTGGAACTACACAGAAATGTCTGGTTTTTCTCCTGATGTAGCAGTCCATTCTGGCATTAAAGTTAGATGTGAAACCAATAAAGCGAAGTGCACGTAATCATGAAGACCAAAAAGCTGATAGAGGCGGGTTTCATCTTTAATATTATCCATGTGAAAAAGAAAAATGGACAGATCTGTGTATACATTGACCTTAGGGATCTAAATAAAACTTGCCCAAAAAACTTCTCCCTTCCTATTATGAAACTCATGATAGACAATACGTCAACTCATGATATGATTTCATTCATGGATGGGTTCTCGGGATACACCAAATTAAGATGGCACTAGAGGATGAAAAGCATATTGCCTTTCGCATACGAATCGAAATATTTTGTTACAAGGTAATGCCCTTTGGCCTTCAAATGCTGGGGCAACCTATCAGAGAGATATGGCTCACATCTTTGATGACCTTATATATAAACAGGTTGAATGATATGTTGATGATCTTGTAATTAAAAGCAAAACACGAATAAACCATGTACATGATTTGAACATAATGTTCGATCGGGTAAGGAAATTCAACTTAAAAATGAACCCTCTCAAATGTGCTTTAGGAGTATTCTTTGATAAATTATTGGGATTTGTTGTAAAACATAGAGACATCGGAATTGATCCTGCCAAAATCAAGGCAAGCATTGAGATGCCACGGCCTAAAAGCCTAAGGCAATTGCATTCTTTACAAGGACAACTTGCTTATATAAGAAGGTTTATCTCTCTAATTTCTCGGGGAGATACCAACCCTTTTCTTAACTAATGAAGAAAGATGCACCTTTTGTTTGGGATAAGCAATGTCAAGCTTCTTTCGATAGCGTGAAAGAGTACCTGATGCATCCTCCTGTCCTAGTAGCACCAATCCCAGGTCATCTTGTACACAGCAGTGCTTGATAAATCCCTTGATGCACTTCTTGCACAAAAAATGACGAGGGAAAAGAAAATGCTTTCTATTACCTAAGTCATTGAATGATTGGGGCTGAATGTAATTAATCTCCATTTGAAAAACATTGTCATCGAACGATTGGGGCTATGCGTTTTGCCTGCATAAATGACACTTTACTGCAGATCATTTGATCAAATATGGCTTCGATGCCTTGGGCTTGATGAGGCTAAAAAGGTCATGGTTAAAATCCATGAAGGACTTTGTGGGGCACACTTGAGGCCCTAAGATGTATTTTAAAATCAAACACATGGGATATTACTGTCCCAGACCAATCATGAACTCAACAAGGCGCATTGGTCAAGTCAAGAACACTTTCAGTTCATGTGCTTCGAAGACAAATAGAAACTTGATATCTATAACTCCAACAAGTCTGAAAGGACTAGATAACAAGAGATTTATTGTGCATCAGCCTAAAAAGCATCACGGGCTTAACAAGCGACGTATAGAGACATGCATGGGCCAACAAACATAATACATATTAACCATGGGCAGCGTTTGTTGGGGGGTAATTTATTTGCTCCTTTTCTGAAATCTAAGGAATATAACTAAAAGCTTAAATTTAAATTGATCAATCTCATCTTTATTTGAAATAATGAAAGCAGACTTATAAGAACTTTCAAAGGATAATAATGGTAATAATAACAATAAAATCAATAGCAATAATTTAATTAGAAGTTTAAAAAAAGGAGAGAGAGAGAGAGAAAATTTTTTTTCTCATCCTAATATTAATTAATTAATAAATCTAAAGCAAATTTATTTCATCCTTAATAGAAATATTAAATAAAATCCCTATTAAAGTTGATCATGGAACATTTTCTAATCCTAATCTAAATCAGCACGTAACTTGGCATAGCATGAATCATGTGCTATTTTTTTTAATCTTTTTCTTCTCTATCTTTAACTTCCCATTTGACATTTTTGCTACCCAACCCACATTTTTTTGACTCATTCACGTACACATCTTCTCTAGCAACTCTTCTATATAAACCCCTCCCATGCACTCTTCACACGAACCATCCAAGAGGCCAAAAAAAGTCTTCCAACTCTAAGCCACTCAAGTATTTCCTCCGGCCATTACTTAACCCATCACAATACTTCCATACCTGCTCACTCTCATCATATTCTAGTCACATCTCAATCACCTAGTTAATTTTTTTTGGAGTATTTGTGCTGGCAGGAAATCTACTATAAATTGATGTTAACCATCAAACTTGAAGTGAGCCATCAAAGGTAAGTAAGGCTTGCCAACCTATAACCGTCATATTTTTCTCTTTGTATTCCTCCTTTCTTTTGCCCTTCCTTTAGCTGACAACATCAGGGTAGTGGGGATGTCTTGTGGCTTCCGACAACACTAACCACAATTGTGAGCTTAAGTTCCAGTCATAGTGTCATCGATTGGTGCCTACGAATGCTCCACTTCGGAAAGTTCATATATGTGTGTGTTTTCTTACAAGTTTGGGGCTTTATAAAATAAGCTCTCAGACTTAAATGAAATTATATTAGAGGAATTCATGAGAATAATAAGTTCATGCTTAGTGATCTTTGAGATAACTAACCTATAAACACATGAGTTTTGAGCCTTTGAACTTATAATTCATATAACTTTTCTAATCTTCTTAGAAAATTATATGCAAGTTCAATAGTTTGCAAACTCTCATCTCCTTAAATTAATCTGAGGTTAAATGCCTAAATTTATGCTAAAATTGAGTATTTTATCATTTTTAAAATTTTCTCAATTTAATCTATAAAAATCATCCACAAACTCCTAAAGAAGTGTCTACTTTAAACACCTACTAAATATATTATAGTCCTGCAAGAGCTTAAATTATATGGTGAGGCACATTTGATAAGCATGTTAAAGAATACAACTCTTTGACAATGTATTATCATAATAGTGGTGGACTCGTATCTTGCTACGCCACTACTTTACTAATCTGGGTAATATGCCCTGTAAACAAATCTATCATGCTCCTGTAAAAGCCTAAACTACTGGATTTTAGTCATTAAGAGTTATATCAGTAGTCATTTTGAGAAATCTAATATTTCGAATAACACGATGTCCCCTAAAATGACAACTAAAAGGAATTATGCTCTTGTAAGAGCTTAATAAACTACATTGATAAACATTCCATTGTATATAACTTCTCAAATAACATGTTTTATCATACAAAACTATTGTTGTGGCAGTCTTATGCCTTGCTATGCTACTACTCCACTAAACTGAGTAATGCTCATTTAAATTAATCTTCATGCTTATGAGATTATAAGTTTTTCATAAAATAATAATGCTTTTGATTAAATTATATTCTATTTCAGACTTCGTGACACCTATCCTTTGATGAGGCACATGCTATCTCGTATTCCCAAATGAGATGGGTAAAGACATGTTTAAATGTTACGATGTTAAATTTCTTGATATGACAAAGTCATTCATCAATGAAAATTTTAAACTAGACTGGGTTTTCCCCATAAAACATCTCATTGAAGAGATTTAAATCTTATCCACCCTGATTTACTGGAACGTCCTCGGACGATATAATACATGGTTCTTAATGAGCTATTCTATAATCGTAATCTTAATAACTTAAGTAAATTATGTTTAACCAGTAAATCCCTAAATGATGGAACTATAGGATCTTGGCAGAGTTTACCATCGCCTCCCAATCAATTCAACTCTAAAAAATAAAAAAATAATTAAAAAAAACTTAAGCAATTGGCTAAATAAATAACTACATTTGACTCTTTTATTCGAAAATTCTCTTTCCAATGAGAAGGAAGAATTAACCTTAGGGGCTTGCTCCTATGAGAAGCTTTCATACCCAGAATCTAAAGTCTCAAGGGTAACTTCCTTAAGATGAAATTTAGTAAACTAATTTGCCTCTTGCTAATGTGATTGACTATATATGTATTTCAATTAACTGCATTTTTAGAGCATTCAATTGTAAAGCTCTCCAGAACAAACATTGGAGCCAGGATGGTGACAAGTTTATAACTAAAATCATTGAAGAGGATCAGTACATCTTGGTGTTAAATGTGAATAGTCAGATTAATCTTGGATATTAGATTTTGGTGCATATTTTCATTCTACCCCGTATAGAGAACTGTCACAGAGTTTTACTGTTAGAATATTTTGAAAGGTTTATTTGGCAAACAATGAACCTTTGAAGACTGCCGGGAAATATATGTAAATTATGATATCGAGTGGATATTCTGGAAGTTGTTTGATGTCATATACATTCCTAGAATCCAATTTTTTTTTTGAATTTAAAAAATTTTAATTTTTATCGCTTAATTATAGCATAGGCTACAAGACTATATTTGGGGATAACTCCTAGAGGATTATTAAAGGTGCTCTTTTTGAAAAATAAATTAAAGGTGCTCTTTTTGAAAAATAAATTAAAGGTGCTCTGATTGTGGCTAATAGAATAGAGCGGGGGGTGACTTTTGTATGACCAATAAGAACATGGATACTGTTGAGTTATTAGAAGAGAATTTGAAGTTATATTGCAAACTTGGCCATTTGAGTTGGAAGGGAATGAAGGTTATGGTGTTGAGAGATTATTTATCGAAGCTAAAATATGTGGATATGATTCTTTGTGAAGACTATTTTGAGAAAGCAGAAGAGAAAGCTTAGCTAGAAGGCAAAGAGAACCTCGTGCTAGCAAATTGATGTTGGTTTATATAGATGTTAAGGGGTCTGTGCTAGTACAGTCTCTTGGTGGATCTTGCTACTAAATGACCTTCATTGATGTATTTACTCGGAAAGTATGAGTTTATTCTCTAAAGAATATATATGATATATTTCTCACTTTTATGGAAGACTTAGGTATAAAGTAAAAGTCATCTGAAGATTGATGGTAATGTGGTGCTTGAATCTTCTATGACATGCGCATCAAGTTGGGTGAGTCATGAAGTCAGGTGAATGATTGGATATGTAGGAGAGCATAGTTGAACAGAATAGACCATTCGTTTGAGGGAATAGATGGGTGTTCTATTGAAGAATAGATCGTCTGTATGACTATTTGTCAATTCGATTTTGTGAAATTGCCCAGCTTATTTTCTTGGTAGGGATGACAATTTTTATCAAAATCTATTTCACTGCCCTTAATGGGACAGGTATGGGTGCAACTTGAACCTGCGACTATCTCGACCCGTTTTGGGAAGGCAGGTTCACGTATAGCATAATTATATTCACCCCGGCTCGTAAACCACAATTAATTAAATAAAATGATATAATTTAAGGCTCAAATTCTTAAAATAGGTATTATGTCTTCATTTTAATTTAAAATAAAGCATTATGTATATGTGGTGGTGGGGCAGGGCAGGGCCGATTGAGTCGAGGTTATGTGAGAAGAGGGTCGTGGGGGCGGGTATAGGTAATAGTTAAAAGATTGCGAGGAACGTATGAGTTTTGCATAACCTGACTCATACCTATCCTGTTTTCATTCCTATTTCTTGGTCCAAGTTTATTACAAGTTTTCCCTTTAAATATAATAAGTTTGTCCAACCTCAAGGTGAACTTGATCTTTGAAGCTATTTTAGGGTTTGAGAGGGTGACAGTATGACCTTTTATAATCCTTTTCTACAAACTCTTGAAGAATAGTGTTTTTTGGTATGGCCATGATCTCCTTGGATTTGGGGATTTTCCATTGAGATCTTGTCATTTCTTGTTCTTCTTCTTTCTTTTGAGGCTTGCATTTATTTTCTTGTCTAACTTTTCCAATCACATTTCCATTGAGTTTATGTGGTATATTTCTCATGACACGCGTTTTCATGTGAGGTTCGATTTCCAACAAATAAAGCACTTAGGTATTTGAGAAATACTCAATTCATATCAGCAATCCTTTGTGATGCTTTCGTCATCTCTACTGTTCATTGAACTCAAAGATGTAATTGTGTTTTGTTATTTTGACTTCCAAGTTCTTCTGGTGTATGAGTTTATCATAACCTATGAAGCACCGATACTTTGTGAAGCCTAACGTATCCGTATCGTATCTGTATCGGATACCGATACTCCTGATACTCCACCGATACATATCCGATATGCCACGTGGCGTATCAATTTTTATTTTTAATTTTTAAAAATTCGATACTCGCTCGATACTTGCCCGATACTTGTCCGATATTTTTTCGATACTTCTAAGTAAAGAATAAATGTTGAAACAGTTGATCTGACCTACACGATAAAAAATAAAAAATATATCATACATAAAACACACTAATGCATAGACTCAAATAGTAACATTAAGAGATATACTGAACTCAAATAATTGGAATTGCAAAATGCTTGATGCACGCTAGTGTTTCGGCAATAGAAAAAGAATTTGGTATTCGCAAGCAACGTATTATCTAATTTTTCTATCTCAATCATGCTATCTTTGCTTCTGTTAAACACCGATCACTTTTTTTTACTCTAATCAAGCTCAAATTATGAAAAAGATAGAACTTTGATCTTTTTTATTTTATTTATTTATTTAGTTAAAGACTCAGAAAGAGAAAGACATATATCTACTTTAACTAAATAAATGTATCTGAGTTTATGTCACATTGTTTATATTATTTTTAATTATATGTCGTTTGCATCGAGCTAATTAATTTAGGTCGGATTTAAATTGAAACTGAAACTAATTTACTGATGTATATTTAAACTCTCATCTCACTTAAGTTGAAAGTAATTAAATAAATTTTAAAATATTATTTTAATTTAAGATCTTTTTAAACTCAATAGTTGTTAAAGGATATTTTTATTTTTTGTAGTTCAATTGTCTATAATATTTTTTTAGTGATATTAATAATGTTTAAAAAATATAATTAATTTGAAAAAAAAATTAAAAGATATTTTTAAAAATTATAATAACAAGATGTATAACTTATTATAATTTACCATAGATTTATATCTTAAAAATAGCAATATGACGTATTATACACAAATATAACAGTCGTATCCTGACGTATCTGTATCCTATTTTTTTTAAGTTTGGCGTATCGTCGTATCCGTATCGTATCGTATTCGTTTCGCCGTATCGTACTCGTGCTTCATAGATCCTAGCTTTTAGGTCTAAAGATGATGTGTTGGCAAAATGTTCACATGGTTAGTGTAGTTAAGATGTGGATACACTGATAGATGAGTTATCACACTTGAATAAGCTGCATTAGAAATGATTGTATAAGAGAGAAGGAGAGGGTGAGTATGAAAGCTTTAGAGGATAAATTTATGACTTTAAGGTTATTTGATCATATCCATCATCCTTTAGGGGCCCTTGCATGTAAATTGTGAGTGGGTTCGAGTTATGAAGGTGAAGAGAGGGAGGGGAAGAATGTCTAAAAATAACTTGTGACTGGTTCAGGTTTGATGTGAAATGGGTCAATCTGAATCTGATCCATAAATTATTTTTTTCGGGATCACTGACCTGAACCTGACCTGATAATGGTTGTGGTTGGGTTCAACAAGTAATGGATGACATAATCCAAATCAAATAAATTAAATCAGAACATACTTTTGGAGGTGCTAAAGTTATTGTGTGAATGTTCTTCACTTGCTACCTTTTGATCCATATCTCAGAATTATGTTTAGTCCTATCAGCTGATTGGTGATGCGATAAACCTTTATCTTCATGATCTAGGGATGGACAGGAAAGGTGCCCCCTTTTTTATCTTCTTAAAATCATTGTCACAGACTGGGATGGGGGACACTAGGTCCAGTTGAGAGATGCCTGTTGTTTTAAGTTTTTTTTTTCTCTTTCTTCTAGGTTATGCGACACATGACGGAATCGTCTCTCTTTGTTTGTCGTCTTTCTTGTCCCAACTGAAGAACTATTTCCTGCTCTGCTCTTACTTTGTTGGTAAGCATCCTCTTCTATTATTTTTTTTAACTGTTAGTAACACTTTAATCATTTAATAGTGGGCGTTGGGCAGTTAGAGGTAAAATATTCATTTGATAGGTGCAGCGCAGATGTGGCTGTTTGGATAGGTAATTAAATAGCCATATTGGATTTTATTGGGATGTGGGTGGCATGGAACCTATGAAGGGTAAGATGAAGGGAGTTTAAAGTGTTGTGACTTTGTCAATGATAGAGATTTGGTCGTTGATTCGCATGATTTCAAATTCAAATGCTCTAGGTGCAAGAAAGGCAGGAAATAAATATTAATGAAGAGAATTATTTAATTAATTTTGTTTCTTTTAAGTATTTGGTTATTTAGATAAGATGTTATTTTGTTTCAATTATTTCTCTTTCCCTCTGTAATTCTACATCAGTCCATCACGGACTTATAGAGCCCTTATACGTAATTTTGAGGGGTCCAAGTCTTGACAGTAATGGGAGGG
This sequence comes from Apostasia ramifera, assembly GCA_019297695.1. Taxonomy (NCBI): domain Eukaryota; kingdom Viridiplantae; phylum Streptophyta; class Magnoliopsida; order Asparagales; family Orchidaceae; genus Apostasia; species Apostasia ramifera. Next base: position 198,155 of record JAEMOT010003718.1, read on the forward strand.
AGAGAAAGGCCAAAATGAGCTGGGATGTGGCTTTAGTCATGTCCTTGACTCAATTATGCTTGCAAAAAGTATTGCTTCAAATAGAGCTAAATAGAGAAGAGAAGTTTATGTACCCTATGGCAACTAGTTTGGGACTAAAGGCTTGTTAATGTTGATAATGTTGTAACAATTTATCCATTCTTGTTATGTCATTCCTCGAATTTATTCTTAAACGTTTACTAAGAAAGTCAGCTTTCTTGAAATTGAACATCACCATTGGTTGGTGTCATTTTGCATTAGCAGATTCAAAATCATTAAAATTTTACTCTGTTTTTATCATGTTAAACATCTTATGATTGAATGTGTCATTGCAAAACTGCTGACCCCACTTTTATGTGTATGTACGTGTATATCTCTGTGTGTCTGTGTGGTTGCTGGTAAATAATTTGATGTTTTATGACGTTGATCTCTTTTTACTACCAAAAAAAGGATGCACTTAATGCTACAAAGTTCTTACGATCATGTGGTTTTTATTGATCCACAGGTGCAACTTTATCTCTGCATAGAAGAAGGGTGTTTTTCCTAGGTTTAAAATTCTGTAAACCCAAGACCACAATGAGCCAACCGATTGTTACATCTAAGTGCTTGTAGCAACAGCTTAGTTGTTTAAACTAATTCCCATTAGTAAAATTGAAATGAAAGGTATGCTATCCTTAAGAAATTCATGACCTGAAGCTGCTTCTGTGAACTCTTTTCTGCTTTTTGACCTCACAGTGTGTTGCTGGAAGTGCAGCAAATGGTGGTGGAACTAAAGAAAAGCCTGCTACCTTGTAGTGGAACCTAAAAGGTAACCATATCCATCTGTTCTACCCATTTTGTGCTTGGAAGTTAGTGAGATTCCATTTTCATTCCTCAACACAGGGCATTTGGTTCAATGTTTTCTTAATGATATGTTATATTATCTAAGAGAAAATATTATTTAGTTTAATGACGTATATAAATAATTTTTTAAAAAATTATAAAATTATCACTCAAAAGATATAATCTAGATGTTATGGTATCTAAATTTCATGACATAACACCAAAATAACATTGAACTAAACACCCTTAAATCATATCTAACTATTTCTTGACAAGCACAATTTGTCTTGCCAATGAAAAATAGTGATTGACAATTATGTTTTGCTTCAGTGAAGCTCCAGGTTCTCAAGAAATATAACATGCTGTAACTTGTGCTATAAAAAAATGAGAGCCGTAGTTTAGAGATCGGATTTTTTCACTGGAATCCCATCTTCCTGCAGTAGTTAGGCAGGTGTTACTTTCCATCGTCAAAGTCAGATAACAGTCCTACGAATTTTCTTTTCAGATTGATAGACATCTTGTTATAGCAAGACACTGTTGTAACAATACTCCGCATTAATTATTCTGTGTTGATTCCATATGAGTATTTAGGAGAATGTTACTCACAATCAAAATTGGAGGATGAAAGATAGGAATGTTATATAGAAAAATGTCTAACAGATGAAGATGGTAGTGTGTGTCAAGTAGTTTATCAGTAAATTCTTTATGATCAATTTAATTGAAATGCACATGCCTAACATCTCTGAATAATCAAAGTAGAATGGATCATATTAAACATAATTGTATCAAGAATGTAAACTTGACACTTACAATAAATTTATTTTGATAGATATTGATGTATCTAGGTATTTGATGGTTGAATCAATACTTCTGTTTAAAAAAGACCTAAAATTAGGGATTTATCAATAGGTAATGTTGCTCAGAGACCTCGCCCATGAAGTAAATCATCGCACCTACGATCCAACCAATTGGGAGAGAACTATGTAATGTACTTTCTTTGCTGGGTTACGTGTACTAATGGGTATTTTACCAGAGGTTTCTATCAATCTACCCTTGAAAATATATTTTTTTTCTTCTATTAAAATGAATATCACTGAAATGAAGAATCTCATTTCGAGGACTTACGTTAAACGAGAATGAGAATCACAATTCAAAATAGCAAATAAAGAGACAAAAGAAGAAAAGGAGAAACAGAAAAAAAAATCCTAAACCCTAAACCCTAAATTTATTTTGGGTAAATTACACCCAGGTCTTTAAGTTTTTTGCTTAATAACGCACAGATTCATGTTTTTAAAATTTAACATTGGAGTTCCTGAGTTTTAATAAATTATTAAATGGATTTTTTTTATTTTTTATTATTAAATTTTTTTAAAATTACCATTATACCCCTCCCCCTCTCTCCCCTTCTCTCACGCGTGCACAGGGATCGGGAGGAGAGGGAGGGGGAGGGGCATAATGGTAATTTTTAAAAAAATTTAATAATAAAAAAATAAAAAAAGACTCATTTGATAATTTATTAAAACTCAGAAATTTTTTAAGTGAATTGGTCTTTTTTATCATTGCCTTTCAGTAAAAATATGTGAGGCGAGATAAGGCTTGAATCACGATGGTAAAAGAGGCCAAAAAAGACTAGAAATAACTTGGGATATAGTTTATATTATTAACTCAATTATATATGCTTACAAAGACTATTTCTCAAATAAAGTTGAATGGAGAAAAAAAAATTATATCTAACTTTGTATTGCTGTTGTACTCTCAATAACCATGATTGTTGTTAGGAATTAAACCTGTCTAACTGGTAAAAACGTAGTGAAAATAGATTCAATAAAAATAATAACAGCAAAGTAGATAATAAAGAAATTAAATTTAGTTCAACCAAAAAGTTTTGGGCTAACGTCCATGATAGAGGAAGAAATAAAATTCATTATCATCAAAATCATAATAGAAATGTAAGCACATATTGGGGTAGAATAAATACTCAACTTTGATATTAAATATATTCAATCTTATAATAAATGAAGTCTCAATAATAAACTCTTTTTCTCATAGAAAATAGAATATTTTTAATCTCATGAGTGAATATAATTGAAAAGAGTTTAGCAAAGAATTTTCCTCAAGAATTTTCTTTACTTCTATTTTTGATTTCTTAAAATGTTTAGTTTGCTAAACTCAAGGTATAAACTCAAGCTTAGTTTGCTTGATGAAATTTTGATGAAGTGCTACTTCATGCCTTTATGAAGCTCTTTTATAACCAAAAATTTCATCGAAAGTCTAATTTGATAACTTGAGTTTACTTTAGCAATAAATCTTAAATAATAGGTGGTTGATTTAATGATGATAAACACATAATCAAACTCATGTTTTACGTTTGCTTATATTTTTGACTTTTTTGGTTTCTAGAAAAATATGTGAAACATAATTTTAGTTGATCATTAATTATTGCAATTGAGGGAAGAAAGGGGTGGGGATGGATGATCGGCTACTACTCTAAACTTTTTGTAATAAAATGAGGTCATATTTATTTATGACCTATTAGGTTTAGTTTTAGTTTGTTCAGAAATTTCACTTCATCTCATAATTTTGTATAGCCTAATGCTGAAAAGCCACTATTGCATTTGAATTTGAGATTTTATTCAAAATTTAAATTTACTAAAAAAAACAAAATGGCAAAAAGAAAAAAAAAAGTCATAACTATAGTTGTGTAACCTTAACTTGATCGATCATGGTTGTGCAGGAAGTAAGCCTGGATATCTCATCCAACTCGCTATATTTTTGCTTCGACTGCTGTAAAGTTTATGGTCGACTGTTGCAAAGTTTATGGTGGGGTTGGCAGTTTACACGATCAAGGAATGCATCGTCTGAAACTTCTATTGTAGTTGAAATGGCTTGTGACTATTTTTGATGTGTGACAATTAGTTTTAAATTTCAATCAAATAAAATCAATCCAACTCATAAATTCGTATTTATCTAAACTGTGAATTCGCTCACAACGACTGATATGATCCATTATAAAAGATGATATTTTAGTTTGGTTGTTAACCAATCACAACTCTCATATTGACAGGTGAAATTGATTATATAAAAAAAATGGGTAAATTGCATTTGGCTCCTTGAGATTGGATAAGTGTTGCAAGCATATCCTAATTTTTTAAAATCGTAATTTAAGCCTCTTACATAGGGTTTTGTGCTGTCGTGAGATTCTGGCAATGACAGTTAAAATGAACATAACTGGTATTATTGTCAAATTATCATTAATTTTTAACTAATAATGAGGCGGTTGGTCGGAGAAAAAAGAAAAGCGTAATTTTGTCTTTAAAATTTTCTTCTGAAATTTTTCATTAATGTTAATGATTTTTTTTTAAAAGGACCAGATAAAAAGATAAAGAATTAACCTCAAGAACCTAAAAGCAACGCAGACGCTACGTGTTGAACCTAAATTGATAATTTTTAAACGTCGGAGCTTATTTACAATAATTGTTTAACCTCAGGGGCTCGAATGCAATTTACCCTAAAAAGTAAACAATAAAACTCAGTCTACATGGATAAAGGCTTCAATGTTTTTGGGCCACACAAAACATTTCACTGTAGAAAAAGATTTTGTCACACACTTTCCTTACAAGGCAAGAGAAGTAGAGGCAGATATGGACTGAAAGCAGTCTCTTTCATGTAGGAAGCCGCAAAATTAATTAAAGTTTGGTTTAGGGTTTAATAGAGTTGTCTGCAGAGTGTCATATTCAAGTTGGGCCTTATGATTTATTTAATATAAAATAAAGATCTAGAGTACAATTGTAATTTTATATTAAAAAAAAATTATAATTTTTTAATTAAAATTTTAACAGTCAATGATTTAATAAAATATTTAACGAAAGATATTTAATTGGATCATATTGAAAGCTTTTTATAAATATTAAGGACCACAATGATCTATACAGTAAGTTTTGGGGACCTGCGTGGCAAGTTAAGTAAACTTCAGGTGTTTAAATGAAATTACTCCTTTTATTTTTTATTTATTATAAATCTTTTTGAATACTGAAAAAATGTATTTTAATAGATATAAATGGTCACACACATTAACTCGTATTAATTATAAATTATTATAGTAAATTAAATTAAGTAAATGATAAATAATTATTTGAACTGGCGACGAACCAACTAGTCTTGGTTGTTATAAAAGTCGCAATAACTGCCATATCAAGGTCATTGTTACGAAGAAAAATAAATGTATCAAAGTTCATCGTCGAGAGATTTGCTTTACATATATACTTCAATTAAATTATCATTATGGTAATTCCATACCTAATATTATTTAGAGTCAATATAAAATTTTTTATGTCTAAATATATAACATGTAAAGAGTAATTACTGTTGTACTCTGAGGTAATGATTGGCACCAAGTTCAAGTGTGTTTTCCAACGGAATTTTGGCAATTATGAGAATATTTTGAATCAAAGAATTTAGGTAACAAATTATTTAATTTCAAGATTAATTTGGATTAATTAAGTTACCCTACGTGTATAATATCTATCTGAATCAATTAGTATGTCAATTATTAAGTTAAATGCATGTGTGTCAATGCTGCTAATTTTGGTTTATGATTTTTCAATTCTTTGAGTCAGCTATAGTTCATAATTTTTTGGTTGGTTCCCTTATTTAATTATCCATTAATGAAACATAAAATGATTATAAGGTATATGCTGAATTGAGCTGAAATATAAAATGAAGATTATGATTTAAGAAAACCCAAACAATAAAAATTATTGATTCTTCTGAACATATTCACACGGAATTCATTTGCAAATTTTTCTACTTGTTACAAATTTTTTAGAACCTGTTAGAACCTTCTCTAACACTCGTTGCCGAATAGCAGCTCAAATCGGACAGCCCAAGTCGAACAGCAGCTCAAATCGAGCAGCTCAAGTCGAACAGCAGCTCAGAGAAATATCACCAGATCGTACTCTCCGTACTACTATAAGATATCACCAAATCGTACTTTCCGTACTACTATATCAACTCAGCATTTAAGACAGCATGGGGCTCCACTCCCTAATCGTTCTTTGCAGGAATAGGTGTCAGATGTGGCAAACTATACCTATTATGTCCCCTCCTTTCTAGGCTATAAATAAGGGGAAGGAGGATGCGCTGAAAAACGAGGTCTCTCTTTGGCCGAGCTGCTTCTCTCTCTCTATCTCTCTCTTGTACTCATTCGGTCTCTATTTAGAGATCAAATTTTGTAAGAGAAGAGATTCGATTAGTAGATTGAAATCGCTTAGACGGCGTCGTGATTTTTCCCTTGGACATTCGGATTTTCACTTAAAAATTACCGTCCCATTTCTTTCTGTTGTGACATATTTTTTGCATCAACAGAACCTAATTGACAAAGTTAATTTCGTCTGTTGAAAAGACCAATGCTAATTTAGATATAACATAATTTCTAGCCTATCAATGGATTTGATGATGACTTTTGCTGAAAAGAGATTAAAATAAACCTGATAAATTGAAGTACCAAAAAATAATTTAGGGGCTATATCAAAAATAAAATAAAAATTAAAATAGTAAGAGTTCAATTTTGGTTTAAATTAACGACTGCTCATCAATCAGATTAATGAGAATATATATAAAGTTATCAGAAGTTTCATGCATATATGCATGCTTGCTAGAGAGAATTAAGTTATTAATTTGCGGCTTACTATATAAAAGTTGAGAATATTGTTCATTAAATTACTGCTTAAAATTTAAAATGAGGAAAGAAATTAAGCTTATACTTGAAATACATAATTTTTTAAAGTGAGTTTAATTATAATAGTATATTTGCTGCAAAATCTTCTAATTTATTCTTGGTCATCAAATATATTCTTAATTAATATAACTTTTTTTATCAAAAAAAAATCTTAAAAAATTTTTATGGCATGCATAGATGAATGAATATCATAGATCAGCCCATCTTCTGCAACTATTTCTTCTGATAATTTTCAGGTATATACAGGTTTTCTTCAAAAAAAAATAATTTCAGGTACAGTATTTTTTTGTCAAAAAAAAAAAATTCAGGTACACTTTTTACAGCCCTGGCTTTTACTTGTAATTTTCTAGAAAAAGGGGAATCTGGTACATGGCATTCACCTCTAAATCTTTTAAAATATAAAATCACCACTCTCAATTCTTAAATATTGCAGAAATACCACTCTGTTATAAAATTCAAAGTTAACCTAATTTAGATAAATATAAAAAAATAGTATACAAAATAAAATTATGAAGTTTAAAATTAAAATAGTGATAGGTACAATTTAAGATTAGGGTGGATGCATAAATACCTGTTTTAAAAGTCATAAATCTATAATATTTAAGATTTGAGAGTGGTGATTTAATATTTTACATATCCACCCTAATCTTCAGATTAAGGTGATAAGTATAATTTTTTTGTCTCGTGTTATTACAAAACATACTCTTAAGACACCCAGCTCCATTAGATATGTCCTTCATTTATGTCGCCCATATCCCTTTCCTAATCCACACCCTTTATGGTAGTTAGCTATCCCTCCACTCGTCTTTTTCTAATTCAGTATGTGCAGCAAGGGCAGAGCATTCAAGAATGCAATCAGAAACATGGATCGATCAACAGATATACAATATTGTCGAGGCGCGTGCAACATATCCTCGTATAAGCATGCATTATAAAGAAATAGTATAGATTTGCCCCCAAGATTTGTCTTAATAGGTTCAAGTTCTATATACAAACAGTATGGAGAAAAATAATATTAAAAAACTTTTCTTATTATTAGGATTCTTAGCACTACTGACTCTTCTAAAAACTTGAGATAATATGAAAGGGATAACCAATTCACTTATTATATTATGCACATAGTGCCCATGAGCTCATCGAACTCAACCTTTTTTCGATAATGGCATATCCACTCAGAATTATGTCAAGTAAGGCGATGATACTAATTTATTAATGGCAGTCACACCCAAGTCAGCCAATTACTACTTTTCACAACGTCAATCTCCCCCTCTTAGCACTCTATCGGGATTTAAACCCATGAGTTATTATTTTGATACTAATTATTAGAATCTTTGACTTTACCAACTCTCCTAAAAGCTTAAGCTGATAGGAATGACACGACCAATTCACTTATTATACTGTGTACACAATGCCCACGACTGAACCTAACTTTCTTTTCGACAATATTACACCCACCTAGAGTACTTATGTCAAGTAAGATAATGGTAATGGCAAGTTGTGCGATTTTCCAAAATTAATCCTCATTCCCTCTCTTCCTAGCTAAGTCATATATACTTAAAGGGCGTTTGGTTCAATATTATCATGATACTATGTCATATAATTTAAATAAAAATTTATTTGATTTGATGATATTTTTAGATAATTTTATAAAAAAATTATAAAATTATCATTCAGAAGATGATATTTAGATGTCATAATATTTAGATAATATTAAATCAAACATACTTTTACATAATTTCATCTCCAGCCCTTAATTCTGTCTCTCGATCTCTTTCTCTCTCAGAGAGAGAGAGGAGAGAGAGAGAGTGTGTGTGAGGGATGAGTGAATGCTAAGATAAACAGATCAGAAGGCATTTGATTAGACATACAATAGTTTTAATTAAAATTAGGAAGTATCTATGCACAATATAATTGAAACGATTGCAATGATCGGTCATTAATCTGAAAATATAATTTTAAAAGTAGAGAATAATATCTATATATATATATATAGTTTTGCCTAATTATATTAATTATAACTAATTGACCGGAAAACTTAAGCTTATTAATTGATTAAATAGCTCAGGATAATTTATATTCTTACATGTTCCCTCATACGTACTTGATCATGCAAATTAGTAACTTTATTTATAGCATATATTTAATTTATTTTTTCCAAAGTTATACATATTAGAGATGACAAGAGTCGCTACATACAGTACCAAGCATATGAAATTTTGATCTAATTATCAAATTACGAAAATGCTAATTAATTATGCTAATTCACAAGAAAAAAACAAGCAATATTAATTTGTTTATCTATAACACCTGATGAAGATCACTCAAAATTACAATATCTTTTCATGCTAGCATATTAATGCTTAATTAGTTAGCTACTGTTGCATTGAAGAACCAATTTTCTGCCTCTGATCAATTATATATATAATATATACAGCTTTTGGGACCATCTCTTTTGCCAGTAAACTGTATATATATGCAATCTACTTATTTACTGCATGCTCTTCTATCTCTATATATTCTCTCTCCTTCCTCAGCACAAATGAGAATATTGCATGCTTGCTTAAACTTTTATCATCATTTACAGCATTTTGGCTTCCATGCATGTGCACAAGAGCCCAAGCCTACATATGTATGTGGGCAAAAACCTATAAATTAAAGTAACCACAGTACAGCTGAGAAAGAGATGATGAAAGGAACCAATCTCTGAGGAGCTTCAGAAGAGCTGCAGGCATCTTATTGCAAAAGTTACCACAGGTCACTAATTATTCTCTTTTCCATTTTCTGGATCAAAGGAGATCAATAATTACCATGCAAAGTAAAATTAATTAACTAAAGAAGAGAACTAATCATCATGCATGGGTGATGCATGGACAATTAATATTAAAGAAAATTTATGATTTTTATGTGATATATATATATATATATTCTTAAATTAATTTCATTTCCTTAATTTTCTAGCTTTTGTTGAAGCCTCTCTATATATATTTGTCTATATTTCCTACTCTCTAAATTTCATCTATAACATGCAGTACTAGCTAGCTAGTGCATGTAGTTTAAACAAGAATATTCTAATTTATCTATTTATAAAACAAAGAAACCAGAAAGAAGCTGCTGATTTCTAGAATGAGCTGGGATTATTTATTTATATTCATCAGTTATTCAATTCTTACCTTATATGATTAAATTATGATCAAGATTTGCATGAAATCATATATAATATTTAATTAGTTTAATTTTGATCCTCATCTATCTTTTATAATTAATTATTAATTAATTCATGACTTTCTCAAGCTAGCTAGCCTGGCTCCTTAATTCTTGACCTGAGAAGGAAGGAGCTTTTGTGGTCCTCACTGGTGGTAATGGCCTCCTTAAAAGAGGTTAATTTTGTAGGTCCCTGGACTATTCTATTGCTTTCTAAATGTATACATTTTACTTATTTCTTTCATTCATTTTATTCTTTCTTTATATATGATCAATCCGGTCCATAAATATATGTTTTTTTTTCTTTAAACACTATCATATATAGATTTTACTTGATTATAATGATTTAAAATTTCTAAATAGCCTCTAGCCTTTTATATATGTTCACTTTAGTTATAGAAAATTGAGAATTGTGATCAAGTAGAATAATTTTCTATGTGAAAGAATTACTTGAAGAGAGAATAAAAATGAATTAATAGTATTATCATCTTTTAACAAAATGATATTAAATTACAACAACAACAACAACAACCAAGCCTTAATCCCACTAGGTGGGGTCGGCTACATGAATTCTTTGTTTCCATTGCGCTCTATCAGTTACCAAATTCTTATCTAAGTTTAAGTAACTAAGATCACTCCTTATAGTTTCTTGATATGTCTTCTTTGGTCTCCCTCTTCCTCTTTGTACATGGGCAAAATCCAATAACTCAATTTTTCTAACTGGAGCTTCAATCGGCCTACGATTTAGATGTCCAAATCATCTAAGCCGACTTTCTCTAAGTTTATCCTCAATTAGTGCAACACCAACTTTCTTTCGGATATACTCATTTCTCATTCTATCCTTTCGTGTATATCCACACATCCACCTTAACATCCTCATTTCTGCAACATTTATTTTATTTGTATGTTTCCTCTTTGCAGGCCAGCATTCAGCACCATATATCATCGCTGGTCTTACTATAGTTTTATTAGATTTACCCTTGAAAAATGAAAATTTATAAGTAATATATATATAAATATCTCAATAATATTAATTTAATACCAAGATAACAGTACCATCTAAATTGATAATTACCTCTTTAATTAATACACAAATTATATATATAAATGAACAATTCATAAGTATATATATGTATGTACATATATATTATGTAACAATTTATAAACACATGCATAACAAAAAATTATGTAATATATGCTTTAAAAAAATTATGTAATATATATTAATGATGATTGTGAGTATATATGTCATATGTCATACTACATGACTTGGGAGTTTTAGGATATATATATATTCACGCTCTTTTTTGTGCGAAGGTGATTCATGATATTTTTCAGTAAAGTGGTGGTTGCATGCGTCAAGACTCCCATCACAATTGATAGGCATAAATATGCGCCACATGTTCGCAAATGCGCCAGCACTTTCTTCCCTTTTCTAGGGTTTATGCAAGGAGGCCAGCGTCTTCCTTTTCTCAAAGCAAAGCCCATCAGCGGGAGCTTCTGATCATTTGGAATTAATTCATCCCAAATTCATCCTGATCAGCTTCAATCCCTCTTTCTGTCTTGTTTAATCGTTGCTGTGTGGCTTCCAGCTTCTCTCTAGTTAGCTTACTGAAGCCTCAGAACGTCTGAGCATTATTTGCATCAACAAGTAAGCCTGGAATTAACTCTGATTTTTTTTTTCTTTTGGGAAAGATAAGAGATGTATAGATCTGAATTTCTACTTAAATATACTCTAGAATAAGAAATATATGCATTGAACATGAATTTTTTCCCACACAATTAATGCCGGCCCCTTTTTCTATTTTCTCTTCTCAAGATCATCATGCATCATGAAACCTTTAATCTATTTGTATAATTTAATGGATTCAAGTCAATTTTCTTATATGATTACAGGAGAGAGTTAATTTTGTTCATTCAAACAGTAGAATTCACATATGCTTAATTTCCTTCAGTAGTACTGCCTGGTGATCATTTACTTCAAAATGTTTGAACACACATTCCTAGCTATAGCTATAGTTAATTATTACATTTTGATATTCATTTCCATTGATCAAGAAATCAACAAACTGATTATTATTTTAGTGAAACACATGAGAAATGATCAAAGATCATAATTAAGATGATGATCATTAATGATTCAAGAGAAAAGCAGCTTCTGATGAACAAAGAAAAGGGGGAAGCAAGTGAGCAACCCAAGAGCCTTACAAGCACAAGGCTATGGTCTTCTCTAAGAAACCCAAGAATTGTGAGAGTTTCCCGCTCATTTGGAGGCAAAGACAGGCACAGCAAAGTCACCACCATAAGAGGATTAAGAGATAGGAGAGTGAGGCTCTCTGTTCCCACAGCAATTCAATTGTATGATCTTCAAGATAAGCTCGGATTGAATCAGCCAAGCAAAGTCGTCGACTGGCTGCTGAATGCCGCTCGAAACGAGATTGAAAAGCTTCCTCCTCTCCCGGATTTCATCCAGTTTCCGCAAACTTGGGATTCTAATTCTACTTCCTCCACCCGCATTAATGGAGCTGATCAAGAAATTACCATTAACAATGAATGCATTAACAGTTCTGCGAGATTGATAACTCAACAATTCGGCTTTGATCCAGTACTGTTGAGCAGCAATGCTGCTGAAGAAAATGAAGCACCCCACCATTATCTGGAGCCAGCAGTAAACGTTCATTTATCTCAAGCAGACATTAATCCTCCAGGTTTTCTCTTCAACACTTCTTCTTCGCCATCATCTTATGGAAATATCACTCCCAGCTATTTCCAGATTCCGAGCACATTCGCTCAGCTGCTTCCTTTGTGCTCTACTAGGAGCTCTCAGTTAAGCTCAAGTAACGAAACCATGAAATTTTTTGACACAAAGATGAACTATAAGCAAACATAAGATCATATAAATATATATATGTTCATGAAGATCAAAATTAAGAACTATATATGAAAGAAGGAATTATTTCTTACTAGAGGTTCTGCACATCACTTAACAAGTATATATATATATAATATTGAAGAACAGTACTTTCTTTTGAATGCAGCAGAATTAAGGTTTGGAGTGTTAAAATATTTCATGTTCTATATATTGTACTCTATATAGGTTTGAGATAGAGCCTGATCTTGTTAGTGAAAGTTAAAAGTGTGTTAAGAGTGCATGCAGTTATATATCTTCTGCTCATCATGATGAATATGATTTTTATTTTCATGTGTACGTTCAACATTGCTATCTAGCTATACATATATGATTCAAGGCTCAAACACGCCCATACTGAGCAGTTTGTTTTTGTATTATTTGTTATTGTTCTCTTATGGTCAATGGAATTGTCTGCCATGGAGTATGATATATAGACTTTGGTTGAGTTGAAGTACTTATTATATTTATAGCATGAAATAATTCTTCTATATTATGAATGATCACTTCCTCTCTCAGCTAATCTATTTTGTTTTTAATTATTTATAGCTAGTGAACGTTTCCATTTTCTTTGTATGAGGGAATATGTAGGCCTATTGTACATGAAAAATACTAATAAATGATTAAAAATATTGAAACCAATTAGGAGATATATATATATAGCACCATTGTCACATATATAGGCATGCAAAAACAACCTTTTTTATATGTTGCACTAATATTGGGCCACATACAAATTTTAGTTGATTTTAATGTTTTAATTGATCATTAATTTATATATTGGCTATGGGTATGTGTGTGTATATATATATATAGCATTACTCTTTAGGTGAAACTAGTAAATATGCTTAATGTTTACTATATATAGAGAGAGAGCTTAGATTTACTATAACAGTGAGTGATAATTATCATTGTAATTAAACTACACACGAGTCGATTTCTCCTATTACAAATACAAATACAAATTTAAAAAGATTTACTAGTTTGGCATATATAGATCTAAAAGTTAACCTAAATTAAGCTTTTATGTGAAAGTTAACCTAAAGTATTAAATTAAATAACTGAACTATTTATATATGGGATTTTTTTACTATTAGTTATAACAATTACTTGGGAAGAATGTTGATCTAAATATTAACAGTTGAGACATGATCTAGATATGGTGCAATTGATGGGATGCTGGTTCAATTAAAGATCAAACCTTGGTATGGTAAATATGGGAGCATTTAATGTCATTCTCAGAGAGAGAGAGAGGGAGAAAGAGAGAGAGAGAGAGAGAGAGAGAGAGAGAGCTGCAGAAGCAGCACAGTGGTCCAAAGAAGAAGGTGAGGACCATTGGGGGGGTAGCTCTGAAAGGAAGCCCTGGCCATATGTATGCCTTTTATGTATGTTAATATCTCTTCCTCTTGAGATGCAATATTGGACCATATTCATATAACATATAGCTCTTCTTTGCCATATTGAAAGCAACAAACCACTTTTCAGTAACCCCATCTCCCTTCTCACGCTCTATTTTACTTTGAATCACACCTCAATTTAATAATATCATAAATGAACTACTTTTTTTCTACATAAGAAAACTACAAATTTTATGTCATATTATCTAAATACCTTGACATCGAAATATTATCTTTCGAGAGAAAATTTTATAATTTTTTAGAAAGTTATTTTATGACACATGTCATCAAATTAAATAATTATTATTTTTAGTTATATAGCATGATATAATATCTAATTTTTCACTTAAACTTAAAAACAAATTTTATAGAACAGTTATAAGGTTAGAAATGTTATACAGTATTGAATACTAGAACACACAAATAAGCTAAATGTCGCAAAAATGAGGATGTTATATGGTGGATCAGCGCACAGGTATACGTGAAAAATACAAGATGTTAAATGAGTATATCGTTGAGAATGTTAAAGTTGCCTTAATTAAAGATAAGTTTAGAAAAAGTTAGCTTAAATGTATAGTTTAGACCCATATATTGTAAGCCGATAGGAGCTACAGTAGAAAAAATTAAATTATTGAATCTTATGTAAAACGAAAAAAATGAAAAAAAAAATAAGAAATTATAAGAAATAATATTTTTATATATATTCAGAACTAAATAAAAATTTATTAATATTTGATAGAGTGCAATTAAATAAAAAATTGATGTAGTTGATACATGTCACATGAACAATATAATTATCTGCAAAATCTCAATGTGCATAGCACAAATGGACTAACTATATTTTACAAATTAGGGGCGTATGTACTTTTAAGATTTACCGTTAATTTCAAATATTTATACTGTGATAATATGTTTTTTTATTGTTAATTAATTTATTACATTTCATTTAAATGCTGCATTATTAATATGTAATTAATACCGAAGCCAAATCGATAATGAGTAATCCATGTGCTTGAGTATAATATTTATGGTATATTTACTTTAATAAAATAAAATAATTAAGATTAAAATAGAACTGTTATTTCATTGAAATGATTTTATCATTTCAAGAAAATTAAAATGATAATTTTTTTATTTAGTTAGATGGAATAAAATGTAAAATATAAAGTAAATAAAATATAAAAATATTAAAGTACTTATGAATATAATTTAATAAAATTTATATTATTTATTACTATTAAATTTGATTTTATGAAAACAATTAGATGAATGCAACTTATATAAATATACATATACACATAGCTAGCATACATATAAAGATGCATATATATATATATAT
>JAEMOT010003718.1:213745-277415 GCA_019297695.1 Apostasia ramifera
TATATATATATATATATATATATATATATATAAAAGTATAAATATATGTATATGTTGTTGTATGCAAGGTTTTAAAAACCGGACCGGACCGGCCGGTTCAACCGGTCGAACCGTGAACCGGTCAGTCAACCGATCCGGTTTAATTTTATAACCGGATCCGCTTAAAACCGGTCAGAATCGTTCTAAACCGCGGTTCAACCGGTCAACCGGTGAACCGGTACAGTTGGACCGGTTGAGTTTAAAAAAAAAAAAAAACTTTCCTAAACTCTGGGTCCCTAACTCAACCTCCATTCTGCGGCCTCTACTCGCGTGACAGTCACGAACTCGCGATTTCTCTTGCCTCGCACTCTCCTCTTCAGCCTCCATCCTTTCGAAATGATTTAGTATTTTAGTATTTTAGTGATATGAAATCATGAAATGATTTAGTATTTTAATATTGATAGAGCATACATTTGTTCAGATCTTTTAATGATATACTAAATATTATACTCAATTTGTGATTTGTGAATATTTTGTTGGGTTATTGTTATTTCGATTTGCTTGAAATTATTTTTTGGGTTATTGACATAAGATATTATTTGTTAAATTTAATTATTAAACACTCATTTTATGTCTAATTATTGTATTGATGTGTGAATAATATATATCTTAACTATATTTATATTATATTTTATTAGCTTTTTTAATTTTTACTTCATTCCGGTTCGACCCCGGTTCGACCCCGATTCGACCATTGAACCTTGAACCTTTCAGTCTACCGGTTCTGAAGCCGGTCCGGTTTTTAAAATCTTGGTTGTATGTGAGTATGTAAGTAAACATGGGTAAATATTTTATAACAATATTTTTAATTTATAAGAAATAGTTATTTCTTGAGATAGCGAAAGAAATGATTATTTCATGAAATATAGAATAGATATTTTATCTTATGGAATAACTATTTCATAAGGAATGAGAGTAGAATAGAATAGTCATTCTCTCTAAATAAACACACCCTTAATCATTAATAAAAAGAGCTTAATTTGCACTCAATATAGTCGTTTTATGTGTTCATGAGTTGATCTATAATTAAGTGCAATATGTAATAATAATTCAGGTTATTATGTCGAGTATAATCTTCATTGACAGTTTAACTGTGCTCAACATGAGCTCGAGTTGTATTAATTATGCATTTTTCATAAGTCTATCTCATATATCTAATAGGATGTTTAGGAACAAAGTTGAAACTAATTTATAAATGTGGACACCTTCCAATCCATAGCTAATGTGAGATAAGATCAAATTCTTTCTACTAATATCATATATAATTTACGGATTTTTACATACAGGATATGAAATTTACACAAAATTACATATTTTACCATCAATTCATAAATATTACCCCTATCACACCATATTCATTTAAATTTTATGCATTTCACATATTTCACATATTTCATATACTTTATAATATTATAAGTAAATTAAAATACATAAATTCATTAATATTTAAATTCTAATATATATTTTTATTTTTTACTGTAAATACATCAATTTTCTTACTCCAATTAAAAATTATTATCAAGTGGATTTAAATTCAGCACCTTAATTAGAAATTTTAAATAGGATAAATAAATTAAAATACATAAATTCATAAATATTTNCATATCTTGTATGTAAAAACCCCTATAATTTATTGTTAATCGTTTAATGTGAGGTAATTGTCATATATATATATATATATCTCAATAATCTCTCTCTTAGAGAATTCATTCACATTAAATTCGCTCTCCTAGCTAGCACAAACACTAAATACTATTAAGGGAGTAATATGTTGGACTTAATCAAGAATATATGTGAGAGTATTATCATGCATGTATCTCAATAATTAATAGTATTTTTCTAAATTAATAAACATATCAATAAACATGTTTTATTTTTCATGCTAGTAAATTAGCCCTATATTATATATATTTATTTTATATACATATATATATAGCATCTACTAATACTTAACTCGATTGAGTTCTTACTTAAAAGCACGCGAGTTCAAATAAAGAAATCGAAGACAACCAGTCATAAAAAAAATGATGAATTATTATCATCTTAATTATTTAGACTGCGTTATTTGAAGCTTGGTCTTCATTCACTTTAGCAGCCAAAGTTTTTTCTTTTTTTTTTTGGTTTTGCGAAAAGAAAAAAAAAAGGGCAACCCCTCATACACACATGCATGAGAGAGATGTATCAGAGGTACACTTGTGTGTTCTAATAGGACCGTTAACAGGCCAATTTTGAATTAATGTGCATTAAAATTTTTTTATTTGATCCTAATCTTATTGAAAATATATATAAACAAGAAAATTCGATCTGAACTTAACCTAGTTCATTTGTTATCGATTCAAGTTCAATCTAATTTAAATTAAGTAAATTTTTATATTTTAGTCAGAATTTTTAGTACAAATGTGTTTGTTCATTCAATCAATTTAAATCATAAAACGTTTATCTTAATATAATGGTTAGAAATAGAAATAAAAAATAATTTATAGTTAGAAGGGTTTAGATAAAAGTCGTGAAGCAAATTCTTATATATTTATTCATTAGTTTATTACAGAAAATTTTATTAATTATATACATAAACGTGCATGGATAATATTATTATTATTTTAATTAATCCAATTTCAATCAGACTCAATATGATCCTAGGGTAGTTTGAAATTAAATTAATAAAAATCTCATGCTATAAAACAATTCATTTAATTGATTTTGATTCAATACAAAATTTGATTCAACTTATTATTAAATTTACATATAATGATTCAAGTTCAATCTAATTTAAAGTAAATCTGACTTTCGATTAATTTTTATATTTTAATCAGAATCTTTAGTACAAACGTGTTTGTTCATTCAATAAATTTAAATCATAAATGTTTATCTTAATATAATGATTAAAAATAGAAATAAAAAATAATCTATAGTTAGAAGGATTTAGATAAAAATAGTGAAGCAAATTTTAATATATTTATTCATTAGTTTATTACAGAAAAATTAATTAATTATATACATAAATGTGCTTGGATAATATTATTATTTTTTAATTGATCCAATTTCAGCTAGACTCTATGGTAATTTGAAATTGAATTGATAAAAATCTCATACTATAAAATAACTCATTTATATTAAATTGATTTTAATTTAATATAAAATTTGATTCAATTTTTTATCCATCTTCGAATAAAGTTTAACAGCCTTTGCTTTTCTTAGGAATGATTACCCTAATTATTGACAAAACTTTTAAATATTATTTTTATAAAATTTGAAATAACATCAATCGCTATAAGAAAACATATGCTTAATTGTTCATGATAGCTTTAGATAATTATTTATAAATATAAATGTGTAACAAAGAAAGTAAAAATTAAGCACATTATTATCTTCTTGTCATAATTACATGACAATTCAAAATTTATAATCGTAAAGGGATGAAAAATATGTAATTTAATACATGTTTTGGTCGACAAAAATAATTTTTTGAGATTAAACTGATAATAATAACGATTAAGGATGAATTATAAATCCTATTTTAATTTGTGGATAAATAGCAATTAAGTCCCTCTAATTTGGGCTCATATGCACTTAAATTCCTCTTTTTCTTAATCAATATACACTTAAGTCTACCTAGTTAATTTCTAAATTAACTAAGTAAATCCTCTAATTTGAGGTAATGAAGAGGTGAATTAGTAATCAGATTACTAGGAAGAGAAAACACTTTAGATCTTAAATCAATTATATAAAATACTAGTAAAATAAATAATGATATTAACAGAAACTGATAAATTGATGTATTATTTAATAAAAGAATTCTGCTCAGACTTAAAAGTAATTTTATATAAAAATTATAAGAGCAATAATATTATATAGTACAAAATACTAGTCTATGAAACAAAAGGATAACTAAATTAAAAGTCACATAGACGGTGCATGTTCAAGCGCATAAATAATAATATGAAAAGACGATATTAGAAATGAGTAATAAGAAAAAAGTAATTTTAATTAAGAAAAAATTCAGAAAAATTTAATATAAGAAGTTTAAACATATAAATCATAATTCAATAAAAATTTCAATTGAAAGAGTTAGTGCATTAAATTTTGTCCATAAGAAGATAAAACAAATAAAAAATATCAAAAAAAGATCTTACATAGAAATAAATAAATTGATAAAGTAAAATAAAAATAAAAAATTTATATAACTAGACTCACTCCTAAAATAAAAATAAGCTATTTATTTTACCCAATGAACAAATTTTAATATTATACACAAACCTTAATATTAAAATCAACTTTAATTCTACATTTTATACCAATTTTACAATAAAAATTTTAATTTTTATTTTATATCCCATAGAGATACTAAAATAAAATTAAGTTTATCTTAAATTATTCACAAATTTCAAGTCAAAAATATTATCTTCTGAATATACATTATTAAGATTAAGCAAATGGACCCCATACAACAGCTTAATTTCAAATTACTGTTGTATGACGCTTACACCAACCTTAATGCTAACTGTTGAACTTCTATTTTTAACAAAATCAATCATAAAATTTTTAAAAGTTCGAGCAAACTCAACTAATATTTAATTTCAAACGAACTCCAATCCTCAATTGAAAATTGTTTATAAAAAAAAAAAAAACTTTTATTAGATTTTGAAATATTAGTCACCCACCAGCTTACCCAACAACACTCTTACTGCATCTTTCATTCTTTTTATTAAATAGCAGACTATATTTAGTATATAAATAATAAATAAGAGATTTACATAATATTGAATTCATCACAAATTACGCATTTCACCGTCATTTAATAAATATTACACATATCACACTCTACTTATGAATTTTACATTTCTATTGTAACAATAATCAACATAAACAAAATGTGATATACATAATATTTACTAAACGAAAGTGAAATACGTAATTTATAATGAATTCAATATTCTGTATGTAAATCCCCAAATAAATAATATTATTTTTATTTAAAATAAAATTTGAGCCAAATTAAATATGAATCCATTTGATCCAACAATGGCTCAAACTTAGATAATAAAATTACTCAATTCAAATAATTATCAAACAGACCAAAATCTTACGCATTTCACCGTAAGCAGAGTGTGATATATCTTATTTATTAGTATATAAATAATAAATAGGGGATTTACATAACATTGAATTCATCACAAATTACGCATTTCACCGTCATTTAATAAATATTACACATATCACACTCTATTTATGAATTTTACATTTCTATTATAACAATAACCAACATAAGCAGAGTGTGATATACGTAATATTTACTAAACGATAGTGAAATACGTAATTTGTGATGAATTCAATGTTCTGTATGTAAATTCCCAAATAAATAATATTATTTTTATTTAAAATAAAGTTTGAGCCAAATTAAATATGAATCCATTTGATCCAACAATGGCTCAAACTTAGATAATAAAATTACTCAATTCAAATGATTATTGAGTAATGCTCTACTCCCTACATGCATATACATGCTCTACTCCCACCGTATAACCACAGCTCGGTTAAAAACTGCCGACAAACCTTTGATTTCATTATTATTAAGTACAACAAGTTTTCTACAACACAGCATTTCATAAATTTTTCTAGAAGGTTTAATTTTGCGAATGAACATCAACATTAGGAAAACTTGAGATGCACTAATAAGGAAATACCTAAAAGAACATAAAGAGCAAAATAAAAACCAAATGATATTATATTAGCTGCAGGCATAACAAAAATGTCAAGCAAGCCTTCTGTTCATGAAAACAAAATAACAGGACTTGCAAATAACAGACAAAAACCGTCATCTAATGGAAGAAGAAGAAGAAGAAGAAGAAGAAGACATATCTAGTACTTGATGGGGGCAAGGACCTCAAGCTCAGAACCGAGTTTTGCTTCAACTGTCTTCTCTGCCTGGAGGCGCAGCTTAGCCAGCTGCTTCCTCCTCTCATATGCGACCTGTGCGCGTTGCTTCCTCTTCTCTTCCAATTCCTATACAAAAACCCCCCATGAAAGGCAGTTTAGAAGATGTAACAGTACACTCAAAAACGAGATCCTATAACTTGGAACAACAAAACAGATGCAAACAAATTTACACCTATGTACAAATCTGCACTAAAAATTCTTATTTCAAGAAAAAATTACAAAGACTTGCCCCTTAGTAACAAGAGTGTTAAGACAACTAATTCACAACCAAATCTCTAATATCCGTAGTAATCTGTAAATGATTCCTAATATTCTCATTGGACTTCACACACCAACATGAAAAAATTTGCTTCACAAGATTTTAATTCAGAATGGTTTTTTCAAACTTCATAAAGTTCAAATAAGGCCATGATATCCGTAACATTCCATGATCCAAACATAGAGGTATTGTCCTCTTCGACTTCTAGAAACTACGTGACTTGAGCACTTCTCAAGAGGTCACGCATCCCAGTACTACTCCATCTCAAGCACACTTAACTACAGAGTTTCTCATCATTAGCCTCACAATTTTGTCCCAAAAAGCGTTTCTACCATTTGGGATCACGTTATTTACTTATAACAAAGGATCTCCCTCCATTTTCAATATGTGACAATTCATTCCTGTGGTGAGAGAACTTCAAGGATTACGTACTTGAAACTAAACATCAAAAAGATTAGTACTTTTGAGTTGATTATCAGGCCACTTTAAATACAACTTCTCGGCCAAGTTTCAGAGAGATCTACATTTAATATACATAAAGTTTAATAAAATTGAGTATATTACTCGTCTCTTGTAGGAAAAAAAAAAGTGGGATATTTCATTGCAAAATTGTGCTCAGTTTCATATGTGGTAGTTCCACTGAGACCTATTCATTAGTTGGGGTACAATCAGCACCAACCAAAAGTATCGAATCAATGCATATCAAGCAAGATCCTCCAATACAACATTCTGATTTATTTCCAATAACCTAGGGGTGGCAAATTTATGCAAAAATCAAACTTGCTCGAAAGTCGCTCGTATTTTGCTCGATTCAAAAGTAACTCGATTTTCTTCCTGCTTGAAATTAGCTCGCTGAAAATAAAATCGATTCAACTCGCAATCAACTTCATATCGACATAAACATATATATATATATATATATATATTTTTTTAGAATTTTTTAAAATATAATTGACATATTTCTATAAATAAATATGATATAATATTTTACATAAAAAATGATAATAAAAATATATGCATAGAATTTATGAATTTATAATATTATATTTTAATATATTTAATATAAATAATGGATATTTTTATACAAGAATATAGCATACAATTATGCTTAATTCAACTTGAAAATTAACTCGAAATCGAAAGAATTTTAGTAGGCTTGAATCAAACTCGCCTTTAAATCGAAAATTTCAATTTCGACTTGAGCCCAACTCGCACAAAATCGACTTGAAGCCACCCCTACAACAACCTACTCCTGATATAATGACATAATGCAAAAAAACTTAAGGTCCACTAGAAGCATCAAAAAAAGCCCCAGTTCTTGATGACATCTTTAAATAATATATGCATTGAAACTGCTTAAGGTTCATGCTATATATGTTTGCAGTGAACATACAAAGGGTCGCTCAGGACATCACTAAAGAATAAGATCAATGACAGAGAAGCACCTGCATATAAATTCTACAATCTATAACAAATTCACTGCCGCTAACAATTCTTACACATAAGAGAAAATGTAAATGTTAAAGGCCCACCAGGACTAAATGTATTACTGTACCTACAAGCCACTAGTAGTTGAAAATCTTTTCTTTGAAAAAATAAA
Organism: Apostasia ramifera; assembly: GCA_019297695.1. Taxonomy (NCBI): domain Eukaryota; kingdom Viridiplantae; phylum Streptophyta; class Magnoliopsida; order Asparagales; family Orchidaceae; genus Apostasia; species Apostasia ramifera. The sequence goes on from JAEMOT010003718.1 coordinate 221,581, forward strand.
AAACTATGCCAGTTATTGTATCCATTATGCTCATAAATAAAAATTTTAAGAAAGCAAAAGTGAGCCATAAAAAGGTATATCAGAAGGAAAATTTACCACATATATTACAAAAGAAGTATTGGCCAAGAAATCAATAAACAGAAAGCCACCAGCATGAAACTTTTTCTCCTAGGATATTGCACCAAGAAACTATGGAGAATTTATATAATTTTTACACACAACAGCAAAGAAATATGTGAATCAACAAGCGAGAAGGGGGAAATGGGCATATAATTCTACAGATTTAACAAGAAGTAAATTGAATTGATCTGACTTCTATATGGGCCAAAACGTAAATTTAGACAAGATGTTGAAAGATCCCATATAATTGAATTCCCTATGGCCACTAAAGCTAAAAGGACCATCATACTAGGGGTCAATTGAGGCGGGAACAATGCGTCTGAGATCAACAAGCCACATTTTAGTAAATTTTCACAAGAGATAACAACCATACACCAAAGTTAATAATATAATAATTAAGAAACAAGAATAACCCAAGGGTTCCCTTAAAATCTGGAAGCCAAATAAGATTGAAGGTAAATTAAGATCAAAACTTTTCAAAATCACAGAGTCAGAGAATAGAAACTTTAGGGTTCTCAAATAGAATTTCCAAAAGTAAATTTTCTCACAATCACATTTAAATAGTCACATGGGCGAGCAAACAAATAATTCCCAACAAGCTAATAGGTTTCTATTTGAGCACAAAGATGAACAAGAATACAAATTTAGAAGCATAGAAATTAACTACAGTTGAAGGCTTGTGAGGGAAAGCCGAAGGTAGAGGGCATGGAATGTGGCATTAGCGCATGGAGTCAGAGTTAGAGTTGGTGATGCTTGGCTCATCAAAGAGGGTAGGGAATGACAGAGTGTGGCAAGGTGAGGGGGCCAGAGAGGCACATGAGCTCGCAGATCAACCGGGGACATGGCACACAAGACCACTCGACAACGAGTGTCCAATCAAAGCTTTAAGCAAAGGACATCGAACATGAGACGCAGCAGAAATTTCGAGAGCAATAAATCGTCAAATGTGATGTATTTTTGTTTTGCATCATTTAATTCTTGCTAAAGAAACCCACAGGGTGACAGATGTAGGGTGGATGACAAACACAATTTGATTAGCAAAATTAAAAGCTACCAAGTACAGATCTCTTAAGCATATCATCAAACACCTCATATGCCACTAAAATTAAGCATGAATCAAGAGTATTCAACTCCCTGAATCAAGAAAATTTCAATCCATAAGAAGAAGAAAAAATCCCAATAGAGTCAACTCAATCCACCCATAAATATTATAACATAGGTAAATCGAAAGGAACAATAGGAAAAGGATAAAAGGAATCAAACAAGCAAGATACTAAAGGAAAATCAATGTGAGGGAGGGGAATTATTGCGAATTAAAAAGGAAGATAACATGGAAATACAATGGGAACAAGAAAGCCACATATCCATCATGAACCGAACGACTACCTCAACAAAATGAGCAATTAGTGTCACACCAATCATTGAGATTGACATTGCATCAATCTGAGCAACCTTGGGTGGCAGCAGAGGAGGAAGACCGACAACAGCAGCGGGGCATGGCGGGCAATGGCGCACCAACTAGGGCAACAGAGGGCTGTCCCCAGCCTTCTCTAGCGGCTAGGTGGCACGATGGCAGGTCAGAGGTTCAACGACGGTTGTAGCAAGCCGCCTCATCAGTGGTGATGCTGGGGGAGGGGCGGCTGGCCGATGATTGTGACAGCACAAGAGAGCGCCCTCTTCTCCATTTTCTTCTCCCCCATCTGTGCATCCCGATTAGACCTGGGCATTGATCAAGGCTCAGACCAGATCAAATCGAGCCATGTCAACATGTAGACCAGTTAAAACGCATTCTATAGGTATATTCATGTCAGATTCTTATGACAAAGATTGACCCGAGCTTGGGTTCGACTGACCCGAATAAGAAAGGCTACAGATCTGAAAGATATGGTAGCTTTACTCGACGATCAGCGATGTCAAATGCCCTCGGCCGCCAGAGCTTCGGTACCCAACTAATGTAGATGGCGGCATCGACATTGTTGGCGACGAACATGATGAGCTTGAGGAAGGTGAGGAGCGTGAGTTAAGCAGCAGCCATGGTGAACTCGAGCTCGAGCTCGAGCTCGAGCGACGGCAATAACGAACTCAAAGATCTCGGATAGTGTAGGTAGTAGCCATGGCAAGCTCAAGGAAGATCAGAAGGGTGAGGAGGGTGAAGCGGGCAGCAACCATGGCGAGCTCGAGTGACGGCCATAGCGAGGGAATTGAGCATATGCTACCATTCTTTCTCCCGAAAGAGAAGGCTTGGTTGGGCTAGGTCGGGGCCCCAGCATCCTTGTCCAACCCTGATCCTAAATTTGATTAGGTCGAGTCGAAAAAGTACTAGCAAATGATAATTTCTATCCAAGACCTAAATTTTGCAAAGTCGGGCTTGGTCGGATCAGGCGGTCCCCTGAGTGAGTGCCTAAGACATCTAGGCTGCTTTCACGTGCCAAAGTACATGCTACAAGGCCATTTTCGCATTGATCACATAAGGTACAAAATACAACTTGAGCTTCTCAACTGCAATGATGAGTCCCCAAGCAAGCTTTTCTGGGATGATGTATTGTGCTTCTGAGTCTGTCACGACAAGGCTTATGAAAAATACTAAATGTTAAACATCGTTTTCTTCCCGGATAAGGATGGCAAAGACAATTGTGTCAAAATCTCCAAGGTAAATGAAAAGAAGCTCCCCTTTGGTAAGCGACACTAAGTGCCGAAGGAGATGTAAGATATTTCTTGAGAGATGTGTAGGCTTCGTTATAGTCTTGAGTCCAATCGGCAAATTTGCTACCAAGTGGCGCTTTGAAGAAAGGTAGACATCGTTCTCAAGACTTGGAAATGAATATGCTAAGGTTGGCCACACCTGTCCGATGAATCATTTAATCTCCATATAACTCTTTGGGGATGGGATGTCTAGGATCACTGTGAGCTTATCTAGGTTGGCCTCAATGCTCATGACAGATACCAAGTATCACATGAAGCTCCAAAGGTGCACTTCACAGGATTGAACTTCAAGAATGTGTCGAATGTCACCTAAAGGTCCAATAGATGTTGAGAGTTTGAGGCGCTCCTCACAGAGATATTAACGTATGACTCCAAGTTTTTTCCCATCTATCCCTTCAACACAATGTCTATCATCTACCGGTAAGCGATGCCCGCATTTTTGTGACCAAATAACATAATATCGTACCAGTGTGTGCCAAAATCTACGATGAAATTCGTTTTCTCCCGATACCATTGCAACATTTTAATTTGATGGTACCTAAAGTATGCATCAAGACAACCCATAAAGAGAATTTCATACCTCTCCTTAGCATTATGAGGCATGAATCCTCTTTTGATTAATTTTTGTAAAACTGACTCCATTGTTCATTATTTATAGAATTAACATCCCACATATTATTATTCAATTCTTATTTTATTAAGAATATCTTCCTATTTATTATTATTTATAACAATAACTATATTTTTTATTATTTAATAATCTTTTAAAAAAAATTAATATTGTTAAATTTGAGTTTTTGATCTCGCCATTGAATTATTTTATATTTTATGATTTATTTATAAAGATTTATTAAATTATTAAATCATTATAATTCAACCTAGTTCGACCAAGTTGGACACTAAAATTTTGAACCTTTCATTCAATCAATTTTAAAATCGATCCAATTTTCAAAACCTTACTCTCAACAATTCTAGCATGTCTCAAAGAAAGCGAAAAAGACCATTAACAACAGAGAGTGGAGTCCTACTAGCTTGCAGTATGCAGATGCAAATGTGAGGGAGGAATTAGAAAGATAAAGGAAGAGGAAGAGAAATGCAATAAAGTACACAAGAGAATTAGGTGGTTCAAAGAGTCCTACATCCACTGATCAAGCTAGTCCCAAGCTCCATTATCTCCAAAAGAAAGCCAACTAGAGGTGGTTATAGAACTGCACGATCAGAGTTACAATGGAGAAGGGAACAAGGGAAAAGAAAATAAGCTCTGTAGGTTTAGCTAGGAAGATCCTCAAGATGAAGGCCCCTGCGGCAGAGCAAAACCCATTATTTATAGACGCAGTAGGATCACTAGACCTAATACTTCTCACCAGAAGTTAACCATCCGATGGTGGGTTTTGCTAAGGATGGCTAGGCTACAACCACGCAAAGTGTGGGATGGAGACATTTGGGAAGTGACCGACGGGTAGTCACCCATATCTAGGATGGTTCCTGCGATGACCAGAGTGAAGCAATACTAACAAGGCTTGGTCATAATGGGCACCTTCTCAGAGCAATGGGTGTGGCCGATGTGGCAACACAGACTGACGAGGATGGCATAGTGGTGTGGCCTAGAGGCGGCAATTATATACATACACCTAATAAACATGTCCTAACCAGCCCCTAATAGGACAGGTATGAGCTTGAAAGTTAAGCCTAAGACCCGTGAATCACCACAACCCCTCATTTTGCGGGACAGGCTCGGATATAACTATTTACAACCCACCCTAACTCGTACCCATTATAAAATCTAAAATTGCGACCAGCTCTCTGCTCTCCCAACCCTAACTCGCAACCTGTCAACCTCGACCCTTGCCTGTTCACTAACCACGCGGTCCCCGCCTTTTAGTCGACCCCACAAACCCCCTTACTCGCCAACCTAAAATCCCTCGCCTGCAGCCTACTTATCGACCGATCCCCAACCCCGAAATCCTCGACTTCGAAAACCCCCGTTGTTGCAACACTTCGCTGTTGCCGCAACACTTCGCTGTTACCGCAACACCACCTCCACCGCTGCAACATCGCCTCCTCTCGACCTCCTCCGTGAGCTTCTCTAGGTCGTGAGCACCTTCAGGCCTCCAACATGGAGCCCCCACTGCAAGGCCGCTCACATTGGGTCGGGGCGAGACAGGAAAGTCATACAAAAGTCAAGGCAAGTTGGGTCGGGTACGAGTATCATGAAATAGTAGTCGGGGAGAGGCAAGACGAATCAAAATCAGGTACAAGGCGGGTATGGCCATAGGTATTTGATTATATACAGCGAGACGAGTTTAGATATTGGTCAACCTGACCTAAACCTACGTCGTTACCATTCCTAGTATAGCCAGAGTGGACACATGGTGGCAAGTAGTCATGCTATACAAAATGTGGCAGGCTGGGCCTAACCAGGGCCAATGAAGCAAAGGCTCAAAGGCACTTTGGTCATTAACAAGCGCATTGATACGACCCTTGCGTATGAGTGGATCAATTTATTATATGATTATTTTATTTATTTTGAGTTGTTTATTATATTATACATTATGTGTTCAAGTCATTTAAATTTTATTTTATCACCGGGAATGCCCACTAGTTATCCTCTAAAGAATCAAATGTATTTGAGTTTTGCTTAGGTTCAATTTGGATCAAAATAGACTCTAAATAAATGAAGTCAAGCTTATTTATAAAGATGCCAAAACAGAGGTTCACGAGTTTCTCCTCTTCGAGCATGTTGAATCTAGCGACAGTGAACACATCCGGCCACATAAAGACCAAACTGTGCCACCTTACCGCACAATCAAGCATGTTGTCGGCCAACTTCTCCTCTACTTGGAGTAGATCTTTTCCTATATATACACCTTTTCCCATTGACAAAAAAAAAGTTGTCAATGATAATGAGAGTGATTTTCTGAGTTAATCAAAAGTCAAGCAAAGTGGGTGTTCCTCTGACTCGAGTGATTCCGAATAGATGGCTTCAAATTTGGTGCTAGCATAGCAAGGGCAGTGGCTTGGTGATCTATTATTGATCGAATTTGACACAAAAGGTGTTGATTCGAGATAGGAGTTGTAGCAGAGGATTGCAATTGACATTACTAAAACCTTGAGGTTCTATTTGGTGATTAGGGCTTCAAATCCTTTTGTGTATCTTTTTATTTTCATCCATTAACATTCATTGTTTTGATCTTTATTACTAGTTATGATTTATATTTGTCTTCTTTTATTGTTTCCCAGATTTGTGGTTCAGCTTTTGATCTTTTTAGTGTACATCATAGTTGTTGGTGTTATGTTTGTTGAACTAATTTTGAAATCTGAGATGAATTGGTCTTCAATGGGAATGACTTCGAGTCAATTTCAAGCGCGTCAGGCTAAACTTGATATTTAAATTTTCGATCTCAAGTCAAGTTTGACTCGAGCTTGCTAAAATATTTTTTAATTTTGAGTCGATTTTTGAATTTAATCGAGCCTAATTGTAAATCACATTTTCTTACACATTAAGTATATTAAAATATACTATTATAAAATCACTTTTAAATCTTATGTGTGTATCTATAACTTCATCTCTTTTATGTAAGTTGTTATAGCGCATTTATATATATTAAATTTCTTAGTTATACAATAAAAAATTATAAATGTGTACGCTTGTACACATATCAAATCAATTTTGAGTTAAATCGATTTGTTTTCGAGCAAGCTAACTTCAAACTAGAGGAAAATAAAATCGATTTCGAATCAAGCAAAATACAAAGCGAGTTTCAATTTTTGGGAAAAAGAGCTACATCTGTCTTTAGTTTGGGTTTTTTGAACATAATTTCATCGAAGCTGTTCAAGTAAATTGAGACATAAATTCCTTGGGTGATCCATAGATCTTTATGTGTTTCAATGTTTCCAAATCAATATGCATGATAGCTATTTCTTTGAACATAAAAGATCTTTGACTCAATTGCATAAAATCTGAGGAGTTGCACAAAGCATTACTAGTTTTCATAGAATCCTTCGTGAAATTTATGTGACTATGCAAATTAGTATGATTATTAGGCCATCTAGTTTAATCTCCTCAATTTGGCATTATCCTACATTGCATATACATCTAAACACAAGTCCTATACTGGTAGCTAGAGACTGCCTTAGGGATTCCTTCTCTATATCAACCGAAATAGCCCTCCACAAGATATGGATGCTAGCTTTGGGGTTTGGAATAACGGCGCTAGGCTTTTACTGCACCATCTGCGCTAGCCAAATAGATGACAGGGATGTACTGGAAATTTCCCGCACCAACATTAGCCATCATATTGGCTAGTTGGTAAGTAACCATGCCCACTAATGGAGGTGAACTAACAAGGTGTATTCTAAGTCAGATCTAGTGGACACGCAAATATGTTATAGCAAAATGTATAACAAAAATAAATTCTAACACTGAATGCAATGTTGAACGATGATAGAAAGTAAATGCCCTAACCTAATCATGCGCTAGAACCAAAAATGATGAGGGATGAATGCATTTGAGATCAACAGGCTAGATTTAGGCAAAGATTCACAAAAGATAATAAGAATAAACCAAATTTAATATTGTATTAAATAAGAAACAAGAATCCCACAATTAAAACCCTTTCAACTTTGGAAGTGAAATAAGATCAAACCTAAATTGGAAATTAGTCATTTACCTACTAGATTATGGCTATCCAAACATCTCAAAAAATGCAAAAAAATTAGGGAATAGAAATTTTAGAGTTCTCAAATAAAATTTCCAGCAATAAATTCTCTCACAATCAAATTTAAATGGTCACACATAAGAGAACAAGAATCATTCTAGACAAGCAAATAAGTTTCCATTCAAGCACAAAGAAGATCAACAATAATCCAAATTTAGAAAAATAAAAACTAACTATAGCTAAAGACCGCAGGAAATTCTAAAGGGTTTGCAAGAAAAAGTAGAAGCAGAGATAGTGGTAGCAACAAACTAAGTCGAAGATGATGATGCCTGACTAATTAACTAGGGTGGAGTGTTGGAATGTCACGGGAAGCAAGGGGGGCCGAGAGGGGACAAGCTCGTAAATCAACTGGGGATGTGGCACCCAAGGGTTGTTCAGCATCAATCATCTGATCAAAGCTTGTGGCGAAGAGCTATTAGATAAAAGATGTAGAAATGTTGAGCGCAATGGCAACATCAAAGTGTGAGGATAACATAGGGATGCTAGAGAGCCTAACTGAGCATAATTGGCGAGTAACCGCATGGGTGAGCAGACATGCAAAAGCACGCATGATAGCACAAGGTGACAAGTAGCCAGTTGGCCACAAGTACGCACACAAACCCAAGCGACACACTTGGGTAGAGGTGGGGTCACACTGGTGGCATCGTGTGGGTGTGAGCAAGTTGCCTCAGTCGAGTTCTCCCATGAAGAAGTAGTCGAAAAGAGGGGAAGGGAGAGGGGGGAGAGAGACAGAGAGAGGGGGGGAGGGAGGGAGGGAGGAAATTAGGATTTCCACACTAATTGAAGGCTTGCTTTGAATTGGTTTTAGATCAAATGGCTCATAATCAAAGTTGAAATTGAGGCTTTTTTAATTTTTTTAAAGCAATTTTGGATTTGGGAATTTTCACACTTAAGTCCTTCCAAAATTTATAATTAATTTAATTTCATAAACAGAAAAGGGTAATTTATTTCATTCCAAAGCAAGAAATATTTACAAACTCTAAGCACATCCCCAACACCACAATTCTAATTTAGTGAGGTGGGACAACATAAACCAAATTTAAAAATACATAAAATCCTAGTTTTAAGCTAAGTTAAATAGACTAATAAATTAATGCATAAACACCATAAATTTAAACTAATTTACTTTGTCAAAAAGGTCTGACTAGTCATAACTAAACCAACTCAATATAAACTGATATAACAACTAACCCAATTGATTAAATCAAAACTACTAGGCCTTGGTCCACCCAAATCAAAAGTGCAAAATCCCTACTGGCACATCTTTAATAAAACCAACAATGATGAGCTCCATAGGTGTCTAGACAATCAATACTTCAGAATAATAAATAAACAGTGAAGCATAAAGCAAGTATCATAATCATCCAGAAACTACTAGAGAAGTCAACAAAATAGCAGGCATAAAATATACCCGTAAACATCCAAGTTAAATTGTCAACAAGTATTCAAGACACCAAAAAAGGGTTTTTGCATAGCACAAAATACATCCGTACAGATTTAAGAATCAACCTATCGCATGAGAAAACCAATCAAGAGCACTTCCAACTAAACAGGCAAATATAATGCTTTAAGATCTCACCTTGATTGTGTCATAATAGCCCCATCCAACCTCCTTGGACAGCTGGCCCAAAAGGCAATACTTGTGACCAGGTTGAAGCCTCAAAACCCTGATTAACAACATTCACAAAAGACGGTAATCATTAGGGAATAATTATTCAGCAAGCAACAAACCCAAAAATAGTAGAAAGTACACCAATGTCTTACTTGAGAGCATCTGGGATCACCATCCTCTTCAGCTTGTCATAGGGAGGTGGCACGCCCTCGTATGCCTTGAGCCTCGCTAGTGCTGCAGCTCCCCTCTTAGTTTTGTGTGGGATCATGCTACACAAGACAAAATCTCTATCAGAAAAACAAAGAGTAGACGAAGACAGAGAAGCGGTCCAGTGGACACAGGGAGGATGAAAATTAACCCGCGAATAGTGCGCCATAAGATCTTCGCCGGGGCACGAAAGTGGATGGGACCATGGGAGGGCTTTGTGTTCATGCGCTTGCGGAGGAAGCGGAGAAACTTCATTTTCTGGCGAACGAGGCCACCAGATATGCAGATCTCCTCGCAGCGGACGACCACCACGTGCTGGCCGTTGAGCAGCTCCTTCGCCACGATCGACGCCAAGCGCCCAAGCATGTGGTGGCGCGCGTCAACCACCACGCGACGCTTGCTTATCGCCGACCCCGAGACCATTTCTTCCTTCCCGTTCCGCTGCTGGCTTCTTTTGCCACCGAGGTAAGTCTACGTACCTTCACAGCCGCCGCGACGGGGAAGCGGCGCTAGGGTTTGCCGTCGGCATTTATAATGAGTAGTCCAGCCTTCCAACTTTGATGGACTATCTAGAATTATGGGCCGAGGAGCACTTTTGGGCTACCACTAATTTAAAACTGGGCTTTGAGTCTCTGCCTTTTTCTGAATGGAGTTTTTTTTCTTGAATGGTGACTTTTGAGTCTCTTTTAATAAAAAAAAAATACATATATATATATNATTTTTAAAAAAAGAAAACTAATAATATACATATATTCATAAACATATTTATAACATTTGTATTTACATTTCATTCAAATAATCATAATTAGTAAAAAAAAAATTCAAAAATATGTTATTTTTGAAAATTTTGAGAATTAAGATTATAAATTAAAAAAATAAAGAGTTTAATAATAATTGAAGAAGAATTAAAAAATATATATGTAAATATCATAGAAAAAAAAAAGTAAATTATAATTTGCAATCAAAAATTGAAATTTTGCACCTAAAAAATTAAACATATATTGTGCACTGTTAAAACTAGTAATTTTGGTCCATTTAAAGTTTTAAATAATAAAAAAAGGATAATTTTATTTACACCTCTAAAGTTTTGCTTATATGGACACAAAAGTTCAAAAATCTCAAAATATGTCATTTAGGTTCACAAAAAATATTACATAGAACATCGTGGTCCCTTCATGACAAATCTATTATGTATTGTAAAAATAATAAAATTATCTTTCCTTAATCTGTTAATCTTCAAAATATGTCATTGAGGCGGCCGCGTGCTTCAGCCGCCCGCTAGCGGATGCCAGAACGCATGGCCACGTGCAGGCAAACCGCGCTTGGGGCCATGGGCAAACGACACGCGCCCGGACGTCGACGCTCGGGGTCGCACACGAACTCCCGCGCGCAGGGCGCCAATGCTCGGACGCCGGCGCGCGGAGCAGCACGCGGATGCCCGAGGTTGGGGCTGTGGCGACCCGCGCGCTATCAATGACTTTGAGGTGACATTGACTTTCATTTAATAAATTTGACGAGATGATAAAATCTATGAGGTAAAAATATCACGAAATGATAAAAGCAGTGGAAGTGATATTATGATTATTCCAGTTCCCTTAATGAAGTGTTAATAGTTAATTCAAAAATGTATATTATTTATTTATTTTTGTACCTTAATACATGTTCTTAAATTTTTGTAATATCTGATTATATCGTTGTGAGTATTTAATTTTATATAGAAATATTTGATGTAAAACTATAATTATGTGTTTGTTTGACTTATTTTATTTTAGCTGATAGGCGGAGTTTGACTTCTCAGTCTATGTTGTTTAAGACTGACACTATTTTTATGGCAGGTACTACAGGATAGAGTATATGCAAGGAAAATGAGTTCGTGAAGAAGAAAAATCATAGAATAAGCTAGAATATTATTTTTTATTTAATTTGCTCTTAAATCATGAATATTTGAATGTCGTAGGTGATATGATAAGATTTATTAATTGCTTTCGAATATTGACTTAGATGATATTATCTCTATTTATGGTAAAGAGCTATGGACTTTACTTTTAAATATTTAACATTTATTTTTTTATTATTTCTATTATCTCTAATTAACTTTTGTTGTTCTCTTTATCACAACGTCACAATCTTGATTTATTATAGTCTTATTTGTTATGTATTAGTAACAGAAAACTATAATAAATTGGGATATAACAGAAAGAATCAGTGCCAAAATCACCGACAATAATAATAAAAATAATAGAATTTTCATCTCATTAAATGAAATTATATCATAAGTGGTCAACAAAATTTATTGGAATTATTATTAAAAGCAAATTAGAGACTTATCTAGATTTATAATAGTAGCTAGTAGTTATTTGTATTTTTACGAAATTAAGTATTTATATCCATTTTCGGAAGCTAAAAGTAATTAATTACAAAATAAAATATATATTATAATTACATGAAATAATATATCAGAAACTGGTACATTATTGATATTTAATTAAAGAAAGAGTTATAAATATTAATCAATGTTTTTCAAAAAATTTGTTAGATGATTGCATGTCAAAATTATTAATCACAAAAAATATTAAAAAAAATTAAATAAATATGTGGCTGACCCTAATCAGAAATGATAAAGGCAATTTTTTCTTTTTTTTTTATTTAATGATAAGGCAATTTTGACGTTGAGTAAAACAGTTATAAAGTTGAAGTCGACGAATTAAACGGCGACTTCAGAAATTAGAAGAATTCCGTAGTCGGGACTTCGGGAAATTTCGAAGTCGCGATTTTGTTTCACGACTTCAGAAATTTTGGAAGTCGTTATCTTGTTTTGCGACTTCGAAAAATTTAAAAGTCACGAAATAACACGTCGACTTCCGAAAGTAGAGAAGTCGCTATCTTATTGTGCGACTTTTCAAAGTTCTGAAGTCGCGCTGCTAATTAACGACTTCTGAGTTTCCCGAATTTACGCATCTCTCACCGTCAAATCGATCATCGCGCTGGACTTTTTTTGGTTTTTTTTTTTACCACATTTTTAATTTATCATTCAAATAATATTTGTTTCAATTTATAAAAAAAACACAATTGTTCTTGTCTAGAATTACAAAAATTAATGAAATCGGTTTGTTTGAAATTTAAAATTCATTTAAATAATGTTTCAAAAATATTGAATTGAATAGTTTTATTTTAAATAACTTTATTATTTTAAAATTCAAAATGCCATGCAGACAAAAAAAATTTGCATCATTGCTGTGATTTGCATTTTAGGCTCAAATTTGAAGTAAAATATCTATATTTAATATATTTATATATATGAGTTATATGGGATATATTTTTTATATAATTGATGAAATATATGTATTTTAATAAAAATTATATATATATATATATATATATCATTTCCTCTCTCAAATTTGTACAATATCATTAATTTGTATTTTAATAAATTCAGAAATATCAATCTGGCGACTTAATGGTTGTACCATTTGAATTCAGTTCAATTTTAGATAGTGACATTGATTATTAATTTGTTAAATTCATAATAACACTAAATGATTTGCACAATTTAAAAAGATTATCAAAATCACCGATAATAATAATAAAATTTTTATCTCATTAAATAAAATTATATCATAATTGATCAACAAATTTTACTAAAATTATTATTAAAAATAAAATAGAGATGTATCTAGATTTATAATAGTAGCCAGTAGTTATTACAATAACTCATATTAACATTCTACTTAATCATGTTAATTTACATCTTAATTTTATAAAATTATATATATATATTGATAATTATTAATATATTATCTAACATTAACATAAATAGTGTAGTTATTTTTTATTACTTTTAGAACTTGTTAGTTTTTAGCATATTATGTTTCTGTTAATTAATTTGAAAAATTATTGAGTATAAAAGTCGGATTATGTCAGGATCTATCCCTCACTTGCTGCGACTGCATAGTGGTATCCGCATATCATGGCAATGAAGCGGCACATCCGCACAAGAAAGTTCAGTCACAACAGTATCGTGGTTCAACCAGATAGTCCGGCCTAATTAGAAGGGTCAAGCCGTCCATCAGGCCACACCGAACGGTCCAGTCTGGTTATAATGTTGGCTTGGTTGAACCGTCTAATTATGCTGTGCTAATGGACAGACTGAACTATATGTTCGATATCGTCAGACAATCCTATTAAGCCAAACTGTCCGGCCCAATCTTAGCATTGGTGCAAATGGATGCACTGTTTTATCATCATGACATGTGGGGCCTACCACGTGTATACGATAAATAGCAATTGAAGGACAGATGCTGACATGGTCAGAAATTTGAACCCAATAGGAGTTTAATTAATTTTTGGTAAGAGAATTGTAGCTTTTATTATTATTTTCTTAAAATTTCATTTTATCATTGATTGGTATATTATGTTTGGTGGTTGATATTGGTTGATCATTAAATTGTTTTTTTTTTTTTTTTTTTTGATCATGAACCCAATTGTTGCTGTTTTAGCTCAACACTGTGGAGCGGACAAAAAAAAGGAAAGAAAAGAAGCGAAAGAATCTTCTTTTCTCTGGCTCAATATATCCCTCTCAAGTCTCAAACCCTCTCCATCTTCGTCTCTCCAGTCGTTGATCTCGTCTCTTCGTCGATTTGTGCTCGAGGAAACGAAGGTGAGAATCTGAACAATGATTTTAAGTTCCAGATGCCTTAGGTTTTCTTTTTTTCGCAATTATGTTGGCGTTCTAGCGGGATCGCGCTAGAAAAACGCCGATCCTTTTTGAGGTTTGTGCTTCTAAGTGAATCTTTGTGTGATCTCTTGTTTTTTAAGGTATTTGTGCTCCATTCCGTTTCTGGTGGTTTCTTCTTTGCTCATTCTTCGCCTTCTTTCTACGTCGTCCAGAGCTCGTTTTCTGATGGGAATTCTGGTTGCATTGTTGTAGTTGTTTCATTTTTTTCTTGACATTGGGATTATTGCGAGATATTATGGGAAACAGGCGCAGCTGAGGGAGTTTATCTTCGAATTTAGTTGTTGTGATCTGTGAGTCTTTTGTGTAATATGATCCCTTAGGCGATCTTAATTATTCAGGTGATTAGCTAAGATTTGAAGTCTTGTTTGATTGCAATAATCTTCGCTAAACATATGTTGGGTGTTTTAAATCCGCGTGAACTTATGTGAAACATATTTTGATCAGTCAATACAATTGAATCCAGCAATGCATATCTATTATAAAGGATGCACTAGCTTATGCCCTTTTGTACTAAAAGCTAATCTGTATACCTGTATCATTGATGTAGTTTAATAGTACGTGATGGTTTTATGCATCAGCTCATACATTCAGTTCATGCGTCATCATGTGTTTGTGCTGATGTTATGGATGGTATTGGAATATAGCATACTGGATGCAAAATGAATGTAGCTGAATTCAACTTGGCGTACAGTTTGACTTGAGCTTTTTTTTTTGGCCTGTTAGCCTTAAGGTTTATTTGGCATATAATAGGACAACAAGGGTTTGTTGTTTGAAATTTGTCTCAGAAATTTATATAAATTTTGTATTATGTATCGTCTAGTATGACAAATGCATTCATGGCTTTAGTTTAAGAAGATTACAGTTCTTTTTCTCTTGCACTTGGGCAATAAATGCAGTATAATTTGCTGAAAGTC
Source organism: Apostasia ramifera (assembly GCA_019297695.1). Lineage (NCBI taxonomy): Eukaryota > Viridiplantae > Streptophyta > Magnoliopsida > Asparagales > Orchidaceae > Apostasia > Apostasia ramifera. Next base: position 236,590 of record JAEMOT010003718.1, read on the forward strand.
CCTCTGTAGAAACCAGAAAATAAACATGGAGTTCAAATTAGAGAACCAGGGATATGAGCTTTTTGCAATGTTCTTGTTCTAGCCTAGCTGTTACATTTCTCTTTTATGTCTTAATATTGTATCCTGAGAATCCTAAAGTTGTGCCATCTTCTACACCACGTTAAATATTTTCTATTCTGTGCAAGATTATCAAATTCTATGATTGGGTCTGTCCTATTTCGATGTTTCTATGACACTTGTTCATGTAATCCAAATTTGTTCTCTGTGTGGGATTTGAAATCTTTCTACAAGTCATTAGAAAATCAAGTTGTTTAACTTTATGTGAATTGAAAGTTAATCAAGGTTTATGGTTGGGTCTATCCTCTTTTGATGCTTCTATGCCACTCATTCAATTTTACCCAAATGTTGTTCTTGGAGTGACATTTCTACAAGCCATTACAAAATCAAGTTGCTTTAACTTTCTAATCTGATATTATCTGATTTCACAGCTTGGTTATATACCCTACTGATGATACGTTTATGATGTATAGGAGGTTGCTAACCATGAAACTAATGCATTGACATCTTAAGCAATGGCATTTCTACTTGGTAACATACGATTTCTAGGAATTAGATGGTTATACAAGTACCAAAGTACAAATGAGATGGATTTTTCTTTTCCTAATCATTATGTTCTATATATATTTGATGATTTTCTTTTATTTATTTTGGCTTTTCAAACTTTCTTTGGAAGCTCAGTAGCTGTCAAGTGAAGAATGGGTCGTGGAGTTAGCAGTGGAGGGGGACAGAGTTCTTTGGGCTATCTTTTCACGGGTGGTGAGGCTCCCAAGCCTGCTGGTGACGATCTCAAACCTGCCGTAAATCCTGCTCCAGCGCCAGCTGATAACAGCAAGCAGCTTCCTGCAGGCATTCCTGGAAACACTACAAACAACTACTTTCGAGCAGATGGCCAGAACAGTGGGAATTTCATCACAGTATGTATCCTCTTTGACTTGTATTTCTCTGTCACCTGCTGCCATTTATTATAATGTTAACCTTCATCACGGCATTCTTTAGATGGCGTGGAACTTGGCTTTGCTTTATTGCCCTCCGTGAACAGATTTTGTTGTTGGTGATCATTTACGCTATTCCGTAGGTGGGAGACAGATAAAAGTTACTTTTTGAAAGGGATAAATACATAATCTACAAAATCCAAAGACCTATTAAACCCTTATTCTTGTTATTTACAAACATATAATCATTACCAAAAATTAAAATTTTGATTAATTTTAAGTAAAAAATGCTTAGAATAATTCATCATTTATTCTGTCTTCTTGTATTTAATTTTGTCGTACTAATATTTTTTTATTAAGCAATTGTTAATGTTATGTGCACTGAAATTTAACTCAAATACTCAATAATTAGCTCAACTGAAATTAAAAACATAACAAAATGTTCTTAGAATGTTAGTCACAGTTAATTATGGTGTTATTTTTGTGGTGTTCAAATTTTATTTTTGTTGTGTATATAAATGATAAGATTTGGTTATTTTGATTTTCTTTTTGAAAGGACGCATTGTTTGATATAATATGTCAAAATTCTAGTGCTGCTTCATTCTTCAATTTTTTTTCACTATTCATGGAAGAAAAGCTATGCTGCCCCAAAACACTGGAGCAAAAGTAGGCGAAAAGTGGATTTATTGGATTAAACCCAAAATTCATTTTTGGGTTCCGTAATAGTCAGTTTTTTGGGCTGTATAACAGGTAGGATTGTTAATTTTGCTTGACGATTGAAGGTCGAAAGATCAATCAAAAGTTAAATTAAATTTTAGATTGAATGAAGGTTGACTCGATCCAAGTGAGCTAACTAACCATCCATTTTTATGGCTTGAGGATTTGATCAATCCAACCTCGAGTTGGCATGGGATCGCAGCTAGCCTACTCACGATTGGATTGATTGGAAAACAATAATAAATAGGGTCGAAATTGAATTGAAAATTTATAATTCAATTTTGAGCCAATGTCAGATTGACTTAAAATTAGATCATTAATCCCCCTAATAACAGCTTTTTATAACAGGGTATGGCCTCTCCGTAGAATGATCCACACTTCCACAAGAGCATGGTTAAATGCTTACACCTTTCAAAACTGGTTAAATGCTTTTAGGTTCATGATTTCAAGGTTTTAAAAGTTGATTTCGGTTTCAGTTTTTGTCGCAAATTGGAAGTATTAGTTTTGATAGTTTTAACATAATGCATAGTATAATCTTTGATTTTTGACTCAAAAATTAAAGTTGTTTTAAAAATGTGCGTGTTTTTTATCGGTCTTAATTAATCTGAAACAAAATTGCCATCAGTTTCGATGAAACTTAAATAAATCTGATAATTTCAAATTGCGACGCTGTTCATTGCTCCCAGAATTGCAAATTTGAGATTCTTTGAATTTTATTGTTGTGTAGGAACGGCCCTCTACCAAGGTTCATGCTGCTCCAGGTGGAGGATCCTCCCTTGATTATCTCTTCAGCGACGGCGGCAAGTGATTGCTTCCCTTTGGAGAAATGTCGCCGTCAAACTCAAAGAAAGAACATTATCTTCATGCAGTTTCTATTTGATGGAAGTACGTTTTTTTTTTTTTTTACAAAAAATTCTAAATATATATTTTTCATGTGCTAATTTGTCGTTTGTCTAAGACAATATGACGTGTTATTGCCCTCTGTAGACAAATTATATTGTGTGCTTGCGCTTATTATTCTGAATCTAATCTTTTTCAGATTATTTTATGAGAATTTACATATACGTCACTTTTTATTTATTTATTTTTCATGTTGTCCTTCCCAAATTTTATGTTGAAATCTCAACTATTCATATTAATAAAGTTAAAATAATAATAATAATAATAATAATAATAATAATAAATAATTTTTTATTATATTTAATTATTTTTAATAAAATTATTAGTTTAAATTTTTATTTTAGACTAAAATATTTAATCTTACGTAAAGCAGAGCCTATAAATTATATTATTATATTTAAATATAATAAATTGAAGTATTGAAAAATTAAATAAAATTAACATAATTAGATGTTAAATTTTGAAAATCAATAATTTGTTTAATATTATTCTAATCAAACACAGAAAGGGGGACCAGTATTCAATTACTCTATTATAACGATACTTAAATATTTATAAGTAAAAGGAATATTATGACGTAGAAAAGTAGGGAAAATGAACGGAAATTGCTAGAGAGGCTTAATGGTGCTGCTGGTTTAATATTATTTTAATTTAATATTATGTTTAAATATATTTTTTAAAAATAATAAAATATGTCTATGAGATCAAATATGTTAATGAATCTTCTTAAATATATATAAGAAATATGTCTATGAGATCATTAAGTAATTTAAAATAAATATCCTTATTATATTTATTATGTTCATTGCAACGATCCAATGTAATTCCAATCATCATAGAATGATATTCAAATTTCAAATTGTGGTGAGATTAATCATAATTTTTTATTTTTTATTTATTTTTTGGTGGGATTAATCATAATTAAAAAACTAAAGATTGCATTATTAATAAGAATTTTCTTAACTATAGATTGCCCATCTCTGACTTACAAATAGTATAACAAAGTAGGATAAGTATTTGAAAATATCATATAGGTCCCTTAGATATGGAGTAATATCAATTGGGTACATAAATTAAAAAAAAAAAAAAAATAACATAGGCCTGTGAGATTCAAAATGTTTTTAAGGTTAGACCTTCCATCAGAAATACCATCAAACAAGGTTTAAAAAATCATTCTCTTGTTAAAAATTATTTTTGTAAGGCGAAAGCGTAAAATGGTAATATTAAAACAACTCTAAATCATAATATGTGCTACCAGTAATGTGATATGCTTGTGCAAAATTAAATTAAATTAATTTTAATCTGCCAAACAAATAAATCCCATGCCTTGTAAGTTCAGAACTAGTCAATTGATAAAATACCTAAAATTTCTTGTATTTTTTTCCTTTAATGGAAAACATTTCACTGGTTCTATGGTGCATGACAAACTTAGCCCAAAGAAAATAGTTTGAAGATAATAGCCCAAAGCATTTAAAAAACGTTTTGGAAAATATTTTTGTCCAACAAAATGAGTAGCACTACTCCTAAGACAATGCTCTCAACTACTGGACAAAAGCAAATCTTTTGATTAATTTTTGGAGCCATGAAGCATTGCACGAGCTTCTTGTTCTCTTGTCTGCTTTCATTTAACGTTGATAAATGCAGGCTAAAGACAATTGGGCTGCATACAGTGGCTAAAATCTATCATATATCTACGACGAAAAAACATGGTCTAAGAACCTACAGTCTGGTGTTTGAGGTTATTCACTTATGAACATGAGCCACTCATGTTGACATTCTTTTAACACATTTCATCCTCCTTGAAACCATGCTAATCCATCAGAGAAGAAGGACGTCAAAAAATTCAGATTTATGTTCTTCTGTGGCTGCACTCACACAGAACTGGAACATTTGCAAGAAGGAATCCTTCACTCCTTTTTAAGTTAATCAGCCTCAGCCCAGAGTTGTTCTTTAATGCGCAGGCAATAGGCTTTCTTTTGAATCGTTAGTTATAACTGCAACAGATAGAGGAGATGGAATGAGCATGTAACTAAAAATAAATAAAGAAATTTACATGCGTGACACATAGAAGTGCTTTATTTACTTATTAGGTATTTATAAAATAAATATTACTCGAGAAACACCCTAAACACATTAATATTACCTATTTCACACTGTGATTTCCATTTGTCACTTGCCGTCTAACCCAATCTAATTATAGTTAAATTAGCCATTAACTATAATTAAATTAGCTGCTAATTATATTTTGTTTACATTAATGTTTAAGAAACAAGTAATATATCTTGAATATTACTCAATAATACAAAAAAAATCAATAATATTACTGCTAAAATATTTATTTGAACAAATCATAATTGGTGGCTAATCTAATTGTATTCAAATCGAGTTAGACGGTAGATGACAGATGGAGACCACAGTATAGAGTGGGTAACATTAATGTGTCTAGGGTATTTTAAATAATATTTATGTTCTGCGTGTTTGATAAATAAATAAAATAATTTTATGTGTCATGTATTACATCTCTCAAACGTATAATAACTAAGGCCTTGCTTGGCAAATGCCCAAAATTGGGTAAAAAAATATAATAATAATATTTTTAATTTATTATAAATTTTAATAACTTTNGAACTTTATTTCACATCCTACCCACCTCTCAATATTAAAATAAACTTCTTTCCCATCAACTCTATAAAATAAAATATTTTCTCTTTCTTTATCCAAATTTATCTTTCAACCAAATAAGCCCTAAATGCAAAGCACGATTTCATTAATGTGAGGGTTAGAGCTATCACAAGTGTTAACAAATAGCCACTCATATCAGACATCGCCAAATTCCATAATAGCGGAGGCTGTGTGGACTACATATTTGTGATAACCTATGACCGAAGAGGGCACAGAGTGATCGTCGAGTGACGTTCCAAGAGAAGGAAACTACTAGAGTAAAGAGCAGCTCTTGGCAAGCTTTAAGGCCTAATGATGAGTCGTGAAAGTGCATAAAAATGAATTGACACATTGAAAAAAGATAGGAGTTCCTAAGCTATATAGGTAAATAGCATAATTCCAATATTTAGAAACATCTTTTGGGATAAAAGAGTAAGGCTAGTGAAGATAATTTTCTAATTAAGCATGCTTAAGCTAGAGTAGTCCTAGAATAGGTAACTTCTTGGGAAGTATTTACGTCACACAATTCCCTAAAGTAAAGCGGACAATACCTCTACATCTAGAACATGGAACGTTACAATACGGTGTTAGAGTTGACCTCCCATAGTATAATGTGGTTCGAGAACAAACTAAGCAGAAGCCATTGGTCTTATGATGATCCGTAATGACCCGTAGCCAAACAGTGATTGTCAAGTGATGTCACGAGAGAAGGAAGCAAAAAGCAGTGCTTCTACGCTTGATGATAAATGGTGAGAGAGACACAATGATAAATCGACCCACATCAGAAAAGTAAAGGGGTTCCTGAGTTTTATAGGTAAATAATGTGATCTCAATATATAGATATATATATTTTAAGGCAAAACCATGAAGCTAGTGATAAAAACTCCAAAGTTTAGTGTGCTTAAATTAGAGTACTCACTTGTATAGGCGACCTTTAGGAAAGTACTCAACTTAAATAGTTCTCTAAAGTTAAAGGGAACAATACCTCCAAGAGTAAATGTTAATACAAATAACAGAAACTCTATTGTAGCCACTTCTAAACATTTAACGTACTACAACGATAGAAGAACACATATAATCGAGCATAGTAAATAAGAAATTGAAAGATTTTGTTGAAATTGTTCATTTATTTTCCCAAAAAATGAATTATAAGTTCTTTCCATCAAACTTGTTGAAGAGATAAAATAGAACCAAGGACTATCTTTTAAAGCAAATTTGAATTGATCATCAAAAGAACTAGACTAAACATTAGGATATTCTAGAAAAATGAATTTCCATGGAATCGAAGCAAATGAAATACTTTAATAAAGATTCTTATAGGATCGAGAATGAGGTTTCCATCCTGTCATATGTCTGGGACACGAAACATTACAATATCTTTATGCAAATTTATAAGGTCTTGCTTGGTTCAAGTCCAAAATGAGGAAAAGAACATTTAAATCTTTAGACTACACCAAACACAAACTTCAATATAAAAACTTAACTTTATTTCATATTATATATATATTCAATGAAAAAATTAATTTTATTTCATATCTTACACAAATATTAATATTACAATAATTTTATTTCACATCATACATAGATAATAATATATCTTCTCTCAGATCACACACATATAGCAAATGATAAACAGAATTTCCACAGCATTATACTTCACGTGTTAAAGAAATTTATTAAAACGGAAGTCGTTATAGAACTACGTTCCATTTTCTTAAGTTCCTGCAGAAGGTTCAGTAACTTACAGCTCAAGAACTCTGATGAGATCAGTTTTGTTACCTTAAATTCACTAAATCAATTATCTATACCTTCCAGAAATATTGTAAAATTATGAGTTCGTACCTTGGGATGGTTCAGATTTTACTGCATCCTTGTTTGTAGAACATGGATCCTCCACAAGCAGTTTGGACTCGGCACCTGAAGCTTCACTTTGCACATGCAGAGTCTCTGGCTTTCCGGATACCTGTATAAGACCACAATAGCCATGTTTATCTTTGTAAGAAAATATTCCTCATTGTGTTTTTCTATCTCCTTTAGAATCTTCACGGGGAAATATAAAATAAATACAAAAACTACTATGTGAAAGTCAAAAAAGCACAACGATATCTTCTACACAGCCTTTCACTACGTCCAGCTCGTATCAGCATACATGAAGTTTAACTATCAATATCAGAAATGCTTATTTCAATTTTTTCTAAGTTAACCAATGTTATTCAAAGGTTGGTCAATAAAAATCACGCTTGAAAGCCTCAAAGATGCAAACATGCCAAACAAGCATGATATTGGTTATGTTTGACCTTAAAACAGAGTTGCAGAAATTTCAACCAACAGCGGCATCAGACAATGATTTTCCGTCAATGTGTTCTACATTCATCTAAAATCTATCCTGCTAATCAGCCTTGGTTGTCTATAAAGTTACAATTACAAAAAGTAGAATAATAAGAACTCACCGTGTTTTCAGAACTAACATCAAAATGGGTGGTTAAGCCAGCAAAATCTTTATCAGGTCTAACTGACCCTTGTGCTGATGCTTCATTCCTGTCAGAACCATCAAGGTTATCAAGGTCTGTCCTCATTCCCTGAGTGCTTGGACTTGGAGTACTCTGATTTAGGTCCAACTTACTACCGATCTCTTTTCTCATCCTCCTAATGCCATCAGATAATTACCATAATGCAGATGATAAAGCTCAACGGAATTAAGTTTTCATGAATTAGAGATTCCTCACTTGCCCATGCATGTATTAGTATCTTCTCCATAACATGATGTACAAGAGAAAAGCATGCCACGTAGTAATTTTCCATTTACAATAGTTTCGATTGCATATCCATATTGGTTTGCACTGGTTATTCTAGCTTCAAATGCAATCTCCTCATCAGAACATGAGCTACTTGTCTTGCTACCTGCACATAGTCATATATCCAGTCATAGCAAGGCAGATGTTCATCCAGGTTGTATCTAAACGAACTAAAATGCATATTTCCTTGCATCCAAGAAAGATGGAAAGGGTAAGTTGGTTTGACAGAAACATTACAAAGTGAATCTAACTAGCACGACATGATCCTCCACATAAATTTCACAAAACAAGGAAAATGATAAGTGGAATTTACACAACACACTAATTTTTGCATTTGACACACGCAAACAGAATTATTTGCAATGTTTCCACCCTAAACCCTTAAATATCACGTGTAGTACAACCCATTTTGGTGTGTAGAGTGTAAATAATCAGAATAGGGTATGAAGTGTGTAATATGGCTGGAATTGTATGTTATGTATGTAAATGCAAACAAAAAGTTCTTACAAACTGTTGTTTTGGTAGATGGTATGTCCATAAACAGACACATCAGCTTCTATAACTGGTATTAGACCTCACTTGCTATAGCTATCAATTATGTGGGTTTGCTTCATCCGATCATCTGTTCAGGTCACAATCAACTCATCGTGATTGGACCCAAATATACTTGCTTCAAACTCATTCCCTCAATTTTCAGGTAAAAAGTGTTCATGAAATGCAAATATTAGAAGAGAAACTATTCAAACTAAATTACCCATCATAGGTTGCCACAGAACCACCGAGTACAATACAAAGTAATTGGGCTATGGTTGAATATAAGAGAGAGCCATTAGATTCCTACAGTCAGCTAGAGCAAAAAAAGGGACTCATGCAGCACTCCAACTTAGAGAACCATTAGCTATATGGACAAAATGAATTACAAAGAACTGCTACCAGCCTTTATTTTAGTCATTCTCCTGATATAGAACATTTTAGCCAAAACCAAAAGAATCATGAAAATCAATGAGGGCTCAGTTTCACATATATCACTAAAGAGGCCAAATTAGTAAGGCAAAAAAAAAGTTGTACAAAAAGAATTAAACAGATTCATTACATTAGAAATTAAACCAAACATTTTAAATTTTAAGCTCCGCTTTCATGAGATGTTATGTCAATCATATAGCTAGAACACATACATTGACTATTGATAAGTTTCCTCACTCAATAGAAAGGAAATAACTTGTAGTTGACATCCAAAATAGCATTCAACAGGAATACAAACCTGCCTGGCCATATTCATGCAAAAGCATGGACTGGGATAATTCAGATGAAGCCAGAGGAACGCCACTACATTTCTCCAGGTAATTGTGAGTATACTTTCTCTTCAACTCTTTCGCTATCAAGAACTCCTGGCTTGGTTGTGATAGCCCATTATTCACAGACATATCTACTGAAATAGTTAACAGCTCTGATCAAATTCCATTTGGTAATCCCATCAGATTGAAGTTTAGTACGAAACAGTGATGATCGTAAGCCTACAAGAAGCAAAAGGGAGAAAGATACCAGCATACAAGTAATACATATCATCTAGGGCCTCGAGAGACTTATTGCATCCCCCTAAGAAGACAAGAATGCCTCTTTGTTCATCTAAGCAGTCACCAGCCACTGAAAAACGGGCAGAAGGCCCTTGGTTGATATTTGTCACTCTGCTCCATTTACCATTTTCTACATGGCACCTCAAGTCAAAATAGAATAAAACATAGCATAAACAAGAAGTAACCTAAAAGAAACAATTACTTTGCTTACATATATAGTATATCAAAAAATTCAAACTACGTTCTATCCCAGAAAGAGTAACTGTTCAAGGAAATATTTAAAATGGAATCAAGTGTTTGGGAACCTTACTTTTGAAGTCCATCATTACAATAAGAAACAAAAACTAATTAAATAGAATAAAATGATGATCATATAAAGATGTTGACAAAGTCTGCATCACATACCAACATCTAAAACATGCAGATCATCATACAAATTTCTAGCATCAGTGAAACCGCCAAATACAAATAAATTACTGCCAAGAGAAACGGTTGTGTGCCCTGCTCTAGGGGCAAGCATTTGGCCAGAAGTGGTTATTTGCCTCCATGTGAGGGAATCTGTTAACAAGGCTCAAACAATCAATCAGTAATAATATATACAAGGGCGAAAGGGCGACAAAATTTCAGACTCCATATACACAAAAGAAGAAAATAATATATATATATATATATTTCAATTGAACAAATTATTGATAGGTACTTATAATTTACCCATAATTACATTTTGGTCCACAAATTTTGAAACATTTCACTTATGCCCCCATTTTGAAAATGTAGGAATCTGCTATCAAAAAAAGAAAAGAAAATGTAGGAATCTATTGGGTCCCTATTTTGCTTACTTTTAGGTCCTTTTGGGACCATTGAGTGATTTATGCTTTTCAATTTCATACTGATTATGTAGAAATTTATTGAAACAAAGAGGGATGTATATGCAGATATGTGCATAAAAGTAACATAGAGATGGACTTATTCAAAAAAATATTTGGCCAGCTATCACATTTATATCTCCAAAATAACAAGGTCAGCTAACTTCACAGAAAATTGAGAGGTGAAACCAAAATCCACATTCTTTGTTCGTTCTTGAAAAATAAGGTAGGTAGAGATTTGCTATGCAGTCTTACTTTAGGATCACCTGCAGGTAAGGTTTACTCAGCTCAAAGCAGTTACTGCCACGTTGGCTGAAAAATGTTGAGGGAGAATTATTTAGCATGGATGAATTATTCATGGGGGGCAACTGGTGATAGATTTATTTATGCGTTTTTGGTTAGATGCTTTTTCAAAAGAGATGACTTTCACAAAAATAGTGTTTTGAAATACAATCACATATAAAATGAAAACCCTGATTAAAAAACAAAAGCAACATATGATACTAGTGCCATAACTTGCTCATCAATGTAGAAAAGGATACCTGCATCCAGCATATGAACATCAGCTAGATAACAATCTGAAGCATCTTCACCACCAAGAACTATAAGTTTATTCTTCCATGATGAGCATGTATGGCTGTCGCGTGGGACAGGTGGAGTGCCAGATGTCACAGCACGCTCCCAAACTAACGTTTCTGCATATGAAAATAAAGAATACTTAGTTTTATCATTCATCTCACCCATTTTGTTAAGATTAGCTATGTGTCAATCAAGCAACTCCAACGTTTCAGCAGCTGCATGAATCATTCAATAAAAGGTTTATATTGAATTCATGAACCTCAAGCATGGAGTTATGGCATGACAGATTATTGCTTTAGATTACGAAGTATAAAACGACAACAGCTAGGAATGCTTGATGATCACTAATTCAATAGATAAAGATAAGCACTCTTAAGGATATCTCAAATGCACCGTAAGGGCAAAAATAGAAACGTTCATTGATATTCATGTAAAGAATGAATATAATAGTGGAACAGTCCCTCTATCGAAAATCAATTGACTATTAATGCTAACAATAAAGAAGAAAAGTTTCCTACTCTCCTTGCCTCACGTAGAACAAAAAAGGAAAAAGGAAACCAAACCTTTCATTGATGAGGCATTGAAAAACATAAATAAGGACTGCACCTTTTTTTATGGTAAATGAGGACTACACTTGGCATGTTCTATTAAGTGCAAGCAAACATATCATTGGCTAATTCAAAGGATTGGTAGCAAAAGAGAATTGCCATAAGAAAAAATACTCCTAAACACAATTCTAGCCCATAATCTCTGAGATGCCAAAAGCATATTGATCATAGTATGATAAATAAAATTCTTGCAACATCCTTGCTTGGAAAAGTCACATGACGAAGGTGGAAAAAGTTGCCTGTGTCCAATATGTAAAGATCATTATAATATACTTCTTCATGACTGTTGCCAAATTTCCCACAGCCTCCAAAGATAAAAAGTTTCTTGTTGATAAGTGCAGCACTATGTCCTTCCCGTGCGTCAGGTCCTTTTCCATGCAAGATTGGTGATATCCATGTGTTTGTTGCTGTGAAGACAGTTTTAGAGACCAAATCAGTCACATACTACATTGACTTAATATTGATTCATTACTACTATAGCAAAACAAGAAATAGCATCTAATTGTGCAAATTCACTTTCTATTTCGTAAGAGGCTAAGAAACACTTCAGTCACAACTGAAAGAACACACCAGACCATAGCAGCCTTCAAAGACATGAATCTAAGTTATCAGTACAAATGCCAAGTGAAATTAGATGAAGGTTCCCATGAAATCTAAGACTATCTGTTTGTTTGTAAGGTTAAATTTAAGAAGGTTAAAATTAAATTTGGATAGTGATATTTTTTTATTGAAAGTTATGAATAATGTGAAATAAAGTTAGTTATTATGTTGGGATATGTGAGGAATGTGATATAAAGTTAGTTATTATGTTGGAATATGTGAGAGATGTGATATAAGTTAGTTATTATTTTAGTAATATGTGTAGGATGTGAAATAAATTTAATTTTTAATATTAAATTTTATGTGTGATGTGATATGCCTGGTTAAAATTAAACCAGGTTAATTTTAAACTCCTAGACAAACGAGGCCTTAAAGATATAAGTAAACAAGTAAAACTCCCGTTTAGGTTTACAAATAACCAAAGACAGGTTACAGCAGAAGATGAAAAGGATCAAGAAAATCATACAATAATACATACAAGCATCCAAGATGTGCAAATCATTGAGCGGATTAGTTCCATCTGTGCCCCCAAACACAAATAGCCTGTTTCCAACTGTAGTACAACTATGACTGTCCCTGGGAGAGGGTGGCACACCCTTCATCATGGGTTTGCTCCATGTCTGTTTAACTGCAAAAAAAAAAAAAGAAAAAAACTAAGATGGATTACAATCTTATTGTATCATTAACAAAGATGAAGTTAATTAGATGTCACGTCCTCTCAGAAAACATTGCTGTGATGAGCATAGCCAAAGAGACATGTACACATAATAAAGAAATGAAAAAGATTTTTCAGACAAAGCAAAGACGACCAATGCAAAACTTCCTCTAATGAAAATTTCAATTTTTATTTTTATTTCTTTTTGCATATGATATAAAGGTGTCAATCATTTTTTTGCCATTTCCAATGCAAAAAGAATTGCTATGTTAAGCCATAATTTACAACATTTTTCATGCTATAAATTTGCATGGATATGCATTTAACAAAAAAACCATGCTTATTGCTCGGTCCGTTTTTGAAAATGCTTATTGCCAATGAAACACAAATAAGACACGACGACATGAATACAATACAATACAGATACAGCAATATGACAAGCTTAAAAAAAAAAGATACAGATACATCAGAATACGATTGTTATATATGTATGTACAATACGTCATATTCTCATATTTAAGGTATAATTCCCTAACCTGTCAGATTATCTAAATAAAATGACAGTTTAAATATAAATTAATTATATTTTTTCAAACATTCTTGATATCACTAAAAATAATATAATTGACAATTCAATTTGAAAAAATAAAAACATTCTTCAACAATTATTGAATTTTAAAAGATTTTAAATTCAAAATAATGTCAAAAAATTTATTTAATTGCTCTTAACTCGTTACAGATTATCTAAATGAAATAAGAGTTTAAATATATATTGAGTAGATTAGTTTCGTTTTCAATTTAAATCCGGCCTAAATTAATTAGCTCAATGCAAACGAAGTACAATTGATAATAATATAAATGTTGTGACATAAACCCAGATATACTGATATGGTCAAAGTAAATACATATTTTACTCTTTCCATAAGTTTTAAACTAAATAAATGTATAAAATAAAAGAGGCCAAAATCATATCCTTTTCCATAATACCTAAATTAATTAACTCAATGCAAACGAAGTACAATTGATAATAATAATATAAATGTTGTGACATAAACCCAGATATACTGATATGGTCAAAGTAAATACATATTTTCCTTTCTCCTTAAGTTTTTAACTAAATAAATGTATAAAATAAAAGAGGCCAAAATCATATCATTTTTCATAATATGAGCTTGATTAAAGTAAAAAAATATGATCGACATCTAATAAAAATAAATAAAACACTAGTTAAGGTAAAAATAGCAGAGACATCACTAGTATCACTAAGACCGCAAAAAAAGATCAGTTAAAGTAGAAAACACAGTAGCTTGCAGATATCAAATCTTTTTCAACTACCGAAACACTAGCGTGTGTAAAATTTTTTGCGATTCCAATTGCGTAGCCCAATTTATCTCTCTTAATTCTAATGTTCGAGTCTATGTATAAGTTATATTTTATGTATGAAATCTTTTTTATTTTTTATCATGTAAGCGAAACTGATTGCTTTAATGACTTTTACTCTAATTAGAAACATCAGGAAGTATCAGACAAGTATCAATTTTTTAAAAATAAAAAATAAAAATTAATACGTCACATAGCGTATCGAATACGTATCGGCGAAGTATCAGAGAGCATTGATATCTGATACGAATACATTAAGCTCCACGAAGAATTGGTACTTCATAGATTCCAAGTCATCAATTTAATCCTAGTGTTTTCGACAAGCTTCTTTCCCCGCATCTGTCCATAATGTGAGAACCCTTACTTATTACTACACCCAAGCACCGATACAACAACCCTTACACACTTTTCATTACATTCATAATACAGTGTGTCTCTTCCAGAGAACGTTCTAACTTTAGTGTAATTTTTTAAAATATTCATGTCATATTTACTCGACAAGTTTTACACTGTCTGTCGACTACCTAACACAATCCTCCGTGTTTCACATTTGAAACTTCAGATCCGGCAACAACGCATTAAATAAAGGTTTAAACAAACCCAAAAATAATATAAATGATACTACAATAAGCACAAGAAACAAGCATCTCCTTTTTAGGATTAGCACCTTGGAGTACTAGAAAACAAGTAGGATCACCAAATGAGCAGTTGATCGCTTTAATCTTCATTAATCTACCCTTAATCACTTGTTGCTCATAACCACATTTGGGGATTAGTTCTCAATTAGTTGAGCTCAAAACATCCTCAAAGAGATCAGGAAGAACCCCCCAACTCCAACGACTAAAGAAATGGCTATTAAACTGCCTTTCGTCAACCTCTTGGTTGGCCAAAAATTAGTCATAGGAAGCTCCAATGGTTAAGTTGAGACTGGCCTCGATCAACCAAGCAGAAGTTCAGACTGACTTCGATTTACCAAGAGATCAACCATGCGATCGGCCAAAGACAGACAACTCAATTTTAGTCAACTCATGTGTAGTTGGTTTAGTTTATTTCTGATTGGTTCAAACTCAATCTAACCAATCTCAAACAATGATCTAAGTGCTTACATGTTGATTCACACTTCGTAGCACTCTTAAAACTAATTTTATAGTAATTTCACAAATATACAAAACAAATATAATACAATAATAAACTCATAAGATTTCATCTTTTTTTTCATCTCAATGGCTTGCATTTGAGTTATAATCAGTCCATTAGTCCACATATCAAGCCTGTGTCTTTCCCAAACTACTTTCACTTCAACTATGTGTGGAACATTTTAATTTGAAAACAAAATCTCCAAGCTTACATACATAAACTCAGCAAAGACATTAAATCACCACTAGCATAAAGATAGTGATAAACATCAAAACACATGATTAAAATATAATCACAATGGAAGACACAATAGGTAGTGCATATTCTATTGCTTTGGTGTCTGTAAGCTCTTCCTCCGCTTCACTTCTTTGGAGACCTTCCCCTAGCTGTTAAATCTTCGCCTTGAGGTTCCTTACACTTCCTTCTGACCACCTCCAGATCTATGTTTTTACCATTAAACTCATCTAAGTGAGTGTTTATGCAACCACCTTTGGGTAACCTATGAGAGTACAGTGGTCGCTTGAGAAAGACTTTGTTTATCAAACTCTTCATCATGCATAAAGTCTCCAATCCAGTGAATAATACTATTTCATGTCATCTCCTTTAGGAAGTCCCAAAGAATTTCATTAGACACTATCAAGAAACAAGAATTTCATTAGGCAACTACAACTAAATCTAGGATAATGCTTTCTAGTCCTCTCCCGTTCTTAGACTGACATTGTAGAAGGCTTCTTGTCTTTGCCGAAAAGAGCATCATCTAAATTCAACTGAACTAAAATAGTCTTCGTATTCACTTACCAAAGAGCAAACACAGTGTTCCTATTCAACTTCTCAATGTTATACATTATGGTCACTATTAAAGCTCTTTCAAGATCTTATGCTCCATGATACCAATTTATTGCTATCGAGTAGCTTGGAAATGAAGGGGTTGAGCTCAATATGATTCTCTGAACAAACTAAAGAATCAAACAACCAACAACGCAACACAATTAAAAAAGTAAAACAATATAGATGAGAAGAAGAAAAGGAGATTTGAATACCAAAATTATGTGAAAACCTTTGATGAAAAACCACAGAGAAAAGAAAAGAAAATCTTCACTAATCAAAAGGAAATCAATAAAAGCAGTATTGAAGATTACAAGTGATGAAGAAGAGCTCTTCCATACGTTAAGTTCTATGCACAAGGAAGCTTGTTCACTGAAGAATGCACAAGAGAAATTCTAAGATGTGTATCTTTTAAAGAACCCTAACCTTATCCCCTTATATAGAGGGCATAAGAGGAATAATCATTAATATTCCAAAATATCTTTAGTTTTGATATCTATGACAAGTGATTGTTATGCCCTCCACACAACCCAAGTTGTCGTTGTGAAATTGAAGAAAGGTAGTCAAAGAACGCCGACACAAAAAACACTGAAGAAGTCATCAAAAAAGTCTTTGATGTCATGTTTGTCTTGAAGGCTATCATGAGTCAAAACAAATATTATTCAACTCCCATGACATCCAATTCCAAACTATTTGGCTTCTGAAATGATGTCACACAAACAAACTATTATACAACTATTCCTTACATCCGTTGCTTCTTCCGAGCTGATGACTTTGACAAACAACATATAGTTGTTGAACACTACCAAATTCATGGGAGCACCCGCTCAGAATGATCTCATATCCCATATTGCATTCAGAAAAAAACTCTCACAATCACCCTTAAATGTCCTCCTTTCTCTTCAGATTCTTAAAAGTTGTTAATAATCTAACTTGAAGCAATAGCGCTATGGCAAACTGTCACAATCTGAAGCAAAACAAAAGGCACAACAAAATGAAACCACAGCAATGAACTCTGAACAGCAAGTTTCTTTAGACCTTCCATTCTTCAATTTGACTGAAGAGCCGCGAGAGATACAGACATATGTCGGATGGCAAACGAAACACCACGCAAATGCTGAAGCCACTTCATTTTGCCTCTCAAGCAACCCCTTAAGCATCCACTTTCAGAAATCAGACAAATTTAACTTTCAAGCATATAAAATTAGATAACCTAAGTACCTAACCCTACATCCAGCAAAACCATTAACCTTTTCCTCACCGGTATCGAAGACGTGAACATCGTTGGTCTGGCATGTGTCGCCCCCGTAACCGCCAAAGACGTAGATGTACCTGCCGCCCTTGACGGAGTTGCAGGAGTGACCCCACCGCTTGCCCGGCCCCCAAACCCCGCCGGTCCTCCCCCCCGATCGCCTGCCGTCCGTCGTCTCCCGAGCCCTAGCCACCACCTGCACGCGCTCCCACCTCATCCCCCTCCTCCTGAAGGGATTGAGCTTTCGTCAATTTCCCGCTCCAATTTAACAACACAGATCGCACACGAGAGAATCCGATAAAGAACAGTCTAACGATGGAAAGATTATTACTTCGGGGCACTGGAACAGCTCAGCATTTTGCTGGTCACCGGCAAGGCAATGCACCGTGCAGAAAAGTGGGCCCCGGCTTCACCTATCGATTATCGAAGCAAATAGTATACTTTTTTTAAGCTTCTTATTAAAAGAGATGGCGATGCGTTAAATTTTTGAAATTTCTATTTAATGGCGCCTCTTCCTTCCTTCTTCCCCAAGCAGATTTCTTCGTTGAGGAGGAGAAATTGAATAGGAACATCCCTCTTCCATCGCACGCCTAACTATTCATAATCTCAACCCAATACTCTGTTCTTTGTTGACTGCACGTAACCAAATGATATAAACAGGCTGTATATTTTATTTCAAGGGATGATAGCAACGTCTTACCGAATGGTTCGATTTATCATTTGGCCGATAGAGATAATGTTGTCTTGGGATCCGCAAGGCAGCATCCGAAGCGTACACGTGGAGGCTTCAATAGACTCATTCCTCGCGAACTGGCCCCAGGTGCTGTACGTCTGTACCAGTATGGTCGTCAGTTTATGAGATAATGGAGAGTCCTTGAGGTACCCTCCCTAGGCCATCCTCCACATTACAATTGATGATCTAATAGTTTTCTCAAATTACAATTGGTGTGCGGCAATTTTCGATCACCTCCAACCTCAAATTGAAAAAATCTCTGTGAAACTGTGAACTGATTCAACGTGGAATTTTTCTACTTCAAAATAGATAATGTCATTATATTACTTCTTTAAAATTTTCAACTTCGTCACAGTCCATTTTTGTTTTAGTTTATTTTCCTAGAAAAAATACCTATTGTCGGCCAAAATTTCTCAAGCAAATTTTATCTATGTGTAAATATGGTCATCATCTCTATTCTAAAAGTGTAATAAATTTCAAGATATCTTATAAAAGATTATTAATGTTGACCCTTTATTTTCAGTCATTGATGCTCCAACGGATGCCACAGTGATGAGCATGATCCTCATAATTTACAACTTGATTCGCCAAGAGAACCTATTATTAGGGAATCTACTGAAAGAGAACCTACCGAGTGTACAAATAACAGCTTAACTAATTTCATCAATTCTAAATTTACTGACACTGAGAAGCAATTGAGTCAATTAAATAATCACGAGAGTTCTATGAAAATTTGATTTAAGAACTACTTCAAGACTGTCATTGTTGACGTAGGATGTGGGGGTCCCAGGAAACACCAAAAGAAAGAGAGTTCCGGGAGACGGCGGCGTGCAATGAGGGGGTGAGCCTGTTAACGAAAGCTCGAGGAGAGAACCAGTTTAGAGCATTCAGAGAAACACACAGAAATTTAAGGTGGTTCAGGGAGAAAATCCCCTACGTCCACCGGTCGATCAGCGAAGAAGTTTCACTAGTAGGAAAGGGATAACCCTGAAGGCTAGTACAAAAGCTTATAGGAGGGAAAGAGAGAAAGCGGGAGAAAGAGAGCTTTTGTTGTTCTCAAGCTCCTATTTTACAAGAGATGATAGAGGAGTTCTGCTCTTCTTGGGGTCAGTCCTCCTCCTTCGTCAGTCTTGGAGAAGGCCGGTAGTAGTGGATGAAGCAAGTCACCTCCTTTGGCTGGGACTGTTCAGTGATTTTTATAGCTGGTGGGAAGGTGTAGCTTCACCTGGGTTCCCTGGTTTTCCGGAGGAAAGGTGATGGATGAGCTCCGAGCGCCGTTTATCTGTCACTGGAGAGATCTGCCGTTCGTACGGGAAAATGACATCTTTAAATGCTGGTACTTCTTCTGGGAAAAAACGTCTGTACGGCGATCGGCGGGGTTAGGTGAAGTTGATTGTGACAGGCGTTACCTCGTACCCTCGTGCCCGAGGTTACGAGGGTTAATCTTGAATCGTCGTGGACGATGGTTGGTTGAACCCTCGTGCCCGATGTTTGACCTGGGTCAAGAGTCCTGCAAAACCTGAAGCTGAGTCAGCAAATCCATCAATCAAGTACAGGCCTGTCAGGCGCCACATGTTCGGCCAGGATGCAGCGCAGGAACCACGTGTTAACAGTCATAAATATTCACGGCCATCTTATTAAACACAACGGTTCGAGGTCTGCTTCATTGGTTGGAAGAGCTGAGAAGAAGAGGAAAAGAATAAGGATGAAGAAAGCAATATGTGAAGGGAGTATTGCTAAGAACATTAAAGCAAGAACAATAAGGAAAATGAAACAGGTGGTTAATTGAAGATTTATTACATTGCCTAGATATTGTTGATGTCATTTTGGATGCATTCAATCTTGTACTATGTAAATGAGTTAGCCATGACCCGAAAGCCTAGACGAAGTGGATTTACATAAGTTCTTGGTTTTTTATAAGTGTTATTACAACATAGTTGATATAGTATTTTTTTTGAAAATATCAAAAAAATTTTATTGTAATTATATTTTGGTTAAATATTAAGTTCAAGGTACATTAAAGAAAAGGATATCATATTTTACTGAAGTGACAAAGTAAAATCTCAATAGTTGTGATTATATTATGATGTAAATATGTCAGAAATCACGATATTAGATATTACTTATTTATTTGATTAAGCAAAAAAATTTACTAATTTATGATTCTGTCAAGAATCTTGCACACAAACAGACTGTCGTTAAAATAGTAACTAAAATTATTAACCGTAAAAGTATAAGTAGTACGTTTATTGTCCTTGTATTGATAATTTTTGTTCATTTCTGCTTTTAGTTTAAAACTCTTGAAGGATCACCAAATCAATTAAAGAAACTCCATATAGATTCATGGAAGATGTCATATTAATACAGAGAAGATTAGTTGTGTGTTGTTTATTATTTAGGATATTAATTTTAGATATTGTTCTATTGCATGTCACTGCCTCACAGGGTTTCAACCAATTTCTCATAGTTATATAAGATATATTTGTTATATCCCGATAATTTAATGGAATACTCTTATTTACCGATTTATTAGATGTCTATTAAGCATTTAACTTAATAACAGCTTTTATACTATCAATTGATAGTATATCGATCTATTTGGACTTAATAAATATTTTTAGAGACTGATCTACTTAATATTATTTTTTTCAAATTGAAACGATCACATTTACAACTATTCGTTGCTATATCGAAAATTTCAAGTTGAATGAAAGCACTTAAAGATCAATTCATTGCAAATAAAGTTATTTTATCAAAATGCTAACAATTATATGACTTCTGGATGATTGATAAATGTATTTGAATAGAAAACCGGAATTTAATATCGATTTATCATAATTCGAGGTATTTTAGCTTAGTACTCGTAAATAAATTACTTAAAAATGTTATATCAATGGTTTTTATCCAAAACATATGTTTAGTGATATATTTGATGCTTATCAAGTTGTTTTGACTTGTTACCAGCAATAATACTACTAGTTGATGGTATATTGATTTATTTCAGCTTAATAGACATCTTTAGAAACAAAGTTATTACATAACAATGGATTTAAATTGAATAATGACATCTATACCAGTATTTGTTGATCTGCCAATGAATTTAATCTGAATATAAGCTTTTAAAGCCTCGCTTATTGCATATCACTGTGTTTTAATAAAATGCTAGCAATTATATTCCTATTCGATATTTTTTTAACGCATTTAATCAATATACCAGCTTTCAGACATCGCTTTTCTGTAAATAATGATATTTTAACATAGTTCTCGGTATTACATAACTTATATTAGTCAACAGTTATATTTAAACTGAATACACATGTATAGAGACCGATTCCCTTTATATTAAGCTATTTATCTTGACACAAGTATTTATGCAACTATTTAATAGTATATCAATCCATTTTCATTAGTATACACCTTTAATGACTTATTTATTACATATTAATGCTTTTGAACTGAACAGTTGCTATTGTACAACTATTCATTGGTGTATCGATAAATTTAGGCTAAAGACATGCATTTAAAAGCTGATTCGATGCATAACAATGAATTTAAATTGAGTAATGAGATATATATCATTATTCGCTACTCTGCCAATATATTTAAACTGAATATAATCTTTTAGAGTTTAACTTGTTGTATATCACAATGTTTTAAAAGAATGCTTGCAATTATATGCTCATTCGATGTTTGTTCAATGCATTAGATCAATATACTAGCTTTCAAACATCGCTTTACTGAATATAATGGAATTTTGACATAGTTCTCACAATTACACAACTTATATTAGTCAAAGAGTTGTATCTAAACTGAATGCAAATATATAAAAACCGACTCCTTTTATGTCAAGCTATTTTATATTAATACAGCAAATATTTTATATTATATCAATGTATTTCCTTTTGTATATGCCTTTAGAGATTTATTTGTTACGTATTAATATATTTGAACTGAATTTAAATGAATTGAGAACTGAATTTGCATTAGAGTATATCAATTTATTTGTTATACAACTATTTATTGGTGTATCGATGAATTTTAGCTGAAAACATGCACCCTAGAAGCTTAAGTTAATAAAAAAATACACAACTAACTCACTTATTATACTGCGCACCCAATAACTATAAATCGAGCTCAATCTTTTTTCAATAGTAGCTCACCCACCTAAAGCTATGTTAAGCAGGATGATGATACTATGCCAATAAAAGTCACACACAGGTCATCCAATCACTATTTTCTCAACAATTTATAAGATTTATGCAAGATTGTAATGATATTTTGTTGCACGGTATAATTTAAAATAATCTTTTTATAATAAATAGATTTTTAACGAAGGTGTAACACAAGACATGTGATAAAAAAATTTGATACTCGGCTTACACTGCAGGGGCCAGTTTCTAGTCCTGGTTCACACTACTGACGAAAGTCATCGTTAGGTGCGCTCGCGAATACGTCGTCTTTTTATGTTCACATTCCAGTTTGGATCAAGGGAATCATAAAAGAAAGAGAAAAAAAACGACTCCCAATACCCCAGATTGTTCCCCTTCGGTTCCCCCTCGGGGGGCCCCTTTTGGGGTTGGGGAACTGATGAATAGGTCTTTCCCCATATGAATAGTGATTTTCCCCATATGGTATTTTTAAAATTTCAAAATTGTCCTCAGTTTCACGCACTTCTAACTCGTCCATTTTGAGCCCAAAGATTTTACAAACTTTTCCACTAATAAGATGTAGAGGTTATAATTTTCAATTTAATTTTAATGTAGTTGGAGTCAATTAAAAATGTTACGCACTTATATGCACTATTAAGGAAATTGATTTCCATATTAACTATGTAATACATACATTTATATTACTATTAACAGTGTATAATACATGAATTTATATTGTTATAGATATTGTGTGTAACTTGTTAATTTTAACATGAGTACAATGCATTTAAATCAAGTTGATTTAAGTGTATTTAGTTTATCTTAATTGAATGATTTTGCAAAAAAGGTGACGTGATTTAAGAAAATAAAAATAAAAATTATGATTTGATCCGAATTTTAGATGGGCCAAACTACTTAGAAGATAATATTAAAAAATGAGTTCATTTTGATTTTAAAAAATATTGGGTAAATTATATTGAGATTTTTGAACTTATGGTATAATATTGCGCAAGTTTATGATTCAAAATTTTTAACATCTAAATCCCAAAATATTGATATAATTATCAATTGAGTTGCTTTCGAATTTTTAATAATTAAAAATTTTTAAAACTAGCAATTTACCCCCTCCCTCTTCTTTTTCTCTCCAAGGAGAGACTGATCTATGGGAATAGCCGATAGGAGGCCACCCGCCGACAGAGGGTGGCGCAGGACAACACACCAACAGATGGGGTTGAGCGGCCGCCTCTGTGTGAATTTTTGTGAGAGATACTAAATTAATTTGAAATATGCCTCTGTGTAGCATCCTTATATTAATAACTAGGCCAAAATTACTAATAAAAATATTCTAATATAAACATCCTTAAAAAGCACTTGGATGGGATGAAGACCTATTAATTTAATGAACTTCTAAGGGATCTCTGAGATTAAAATACTGTTCCCATCTGAAGTTACTCAAAGTCTTCATTTTCACTTGTCAGTTGGATGGATGTGGTCATACTAGCTGAATATGGCTATATTGTTTGCATTTTATTATATATGTAAAGAGTTAACAAAATCGAAATGAAGAAATGATCTCTATTTTATGCTCCAACAATAGGTTTTAATTTGTTGCTACATTTGCAAGCTTGAGCTGTTAAATAATGAGGCATTGTCATTCTCTAGTAGAAAAGTAAGAGGATATTCATGGAGTCGCCCTTTAGCCAAACTCCTGCCACATAACTTGATAAAACTATGACGACCCTCAATCTTTCAAGCACTTCTCACTTTTTTATTTGACCTACAATATATGTAATGAGTCGCTCACCATCTCCTTTGATAAATGCAATTGAGTGGTCTCTAATAATGAAGCCCGCACCAGCAATACTTCCACCTTGTATTGGGCCATTAAAGTTAATTTTGAATTATTTAGGAGGTGACACTACAACACTTTTTACTTATCAATGTCGAGCGGCCGACGCTGATAAGTTTAAAACATGATGCTAATATAATCAGTGTCGGCATAGCATCAACTGCAGAGTCAATGCTAAATTCGACAGTGCTGATAATATATTTGATGCTACGCCAACACTGATAATGAGCTACTATTAGCATCGACTAGCATCTAACACACAAGCCCCGATGCAAGTCATTCCTATTCGGCACTTTATTATATATATATATATATATATATATATATTAGTGTTTTATTAAACACCAACGTTATGAGTGTCAATATACCAATGCTATAATTAGATAGTTATGATCATCATCAGTTGACCTAATGCAAAAATGATGCCAAATATATTTGGTTGCTACAAAACCTTTGCAACACCGACACCGATAATATCTACCACTACTAAACGATCACAAAACCAACACTAAATTGATTTTTGTAAAAAAAAGAAAACATAGAAAATATTTTTATAACCTACAACCAAACCTACAATCTCAATTATTTACACAACTTTTAACTACCGCATCTACACAAAATGGAGACATAACAACCATATAAAAGTACAAACTCTGAATTCCATCACAAACTAATTTAGATTTTATCACTAAAAAAATAAATCATAAAAAATAATACATGAAATTGTTCATCACAAGTAAATATTAAAAGCACAAATAGTGTAGAATTACAAACCTCACAAATACAGAATTACAAACCATAATGTTTTTCATAAACATATTGAAAGATAAAATCAACCAATTAAACGATGGTGGTGGTTGAATTGGATATTGATACCCTTGAGATGCCATGAGCTATAAGATATGAGCAAACAATTCTTGCAAAGTTTAGGTCTGCTAACACTAATCATCAAGCTGGTGCTAAAAAGACTAGTAAGCTTTTTGATCAATTAATTGAGATGAGCTGCCAGCATCTGGAGAGCAAAAAATAGCAGAGTGATGTTCATAATTTTTAAATCCATACGTACCACAAGAAAAAGAAATATATAGATAGATAATTGAAATAGAATTTATAATTAATTGTACACACCTCTGAAATTCTAGTGGCCGTCCGGAGCAATATATATTTATGTTTTGTAGTATAATTTAGGCTGTTGAAATTGTGCATCCAAAATATTTCTTTTAATTAGTTCACGAGAAAATTAAAGTCTATACTGTCATGTACGTGAAGAGAAATGCATGTAGAAAGTGAAACTAAAAGATTTATATGTATAATTATAATTAATTAAAAACACACATAATTAATTAAGCATTCTCAAATTAATAGCAATTAACAAAAGACCAGAGACATATAATATATATGGATAACGTCGATCGATATATTGTTGCAAGCTGAATTAAGTTGATAATTAATTTATTAATTATGCTGCATGCATGTGATATTGTGATATGATCATTATCTATATGTATGTATAGAGATTAATTAAATATTAAAGGAGTTCATAGAATGATTAATAATCAAGTAATTACCACCAAGGGAAAGGGCCCGAATCACGAATTTGGCTCAAGAGGCAGAAGATCCTTGGCATGGAAGCCATCGGGTTGAACAGATCGATAGTCTAAAGGTTGACCCGGAGCAAACCCAATGAACATTTCTGCAAGGACAAGCCGTTGCCTATATGGATGATGATCAGTCAATGTCTGCATGGCAACAAATATTACATGTATGACGGTCACACCATGTTCACCATTTTTTATCAAAGCCTCCACTGCTTCATAAAAGGCGAGCATTGAACTTAATCTTTCGCTGTGAAGGCTGTTCCACAGAATCAACCCTACATGGTAGGCCATCACCGTAGTTGAAGACCCGGGACTTAACGGCATCCAGCCATCGTTGTCTCTTAAATCCCAGACCGACAATGAGGCTGTTGCAGTTGTGGCGTACAAACCGAGCAGAATTACTACGACGTGCAATTGGGAGAGAAGAAGGCAGTTGTTAGAAGCTGCCATTAATTATAAGCTGTATGTATATATCATATATACATATGGTACGTAATATTTCGATATTGATCGAAATATTAACGCCGGCAAGGGCGCACAATCGATTGATCGATCGATCGATCGATCAAGCGGGAAAAGGATCGAGTGCTGGAGTATGTGATCAATCAAGTAGCTAATTGGTCTTTTTATATATACTGGATCGTATATACATGGCATATTACTGATCGATTTTCGATCATGAACAATATGCCAGCCAGCCTTGCCTCCATTATTATATTAGAGTACTCCCTTGGTCGATCGATCATTAAGCTTATAAATTAATTTGAGGCCCTGTTTGGCGCGAGGATCAAAACAGGACAAAAACAGGACCAAAATGGTACTAATTTAAAAAACAATAATAATAATAATAANGAGACAGCCAAAACACCAAACGACGATAGCGTTAATTGGGCTAGCTAGCTAGCCTTGGGAACTTTGAATGAGTTTATGCTTTAGAGGCCGGCAACAAAATGAGATTTTTATACATTGGAATAGCAGCGGTAATTTCACGTGACAATCGAAACTCTCGCAAATTAAATTCATTCGTATTCCGCTCAATTTAAAATCAACTTAATTTTTTTTTTGAACTCAAGTTAACTTGCACGAAATAAAGTCAAGTCAAAAACAAACATATATATTTAGAATTTTTAAAAGCGTAATTGAGATATTTCTAAATGTAAATATGGTATAATATTTTATATAAAAGAGATGATAATAGAAATATACATATAAAAATTAAAAGTAAATTTTTAATGTTATATTTAAATATATTTAATATAAATAATTGAATTTTTATAAAAAAATATAGCTTATAAATATGTTAGATTCAACTTGAAAATTGATTCAAAATTAAAAAAATTTAAGTACGTAGGTTCGAATCAAACTACTAAAGTTTTACTTCAGCTCTACCGGGTAGATGCAGGAAGATTAACCTCTAAATTATATAAATCTAGTACTGTTATTATGGTTACGTTATTATTTTACTTTTATCATCATAATTTCTTAGATTAATTACCTAAGCATGCATGATTTATTTGGTTAATTAATTACGTACGTACACATCTGTTCAATCTGAAATTTCTATTGCACATAATTTTCCAACTCATCTGAACAACACATAATTTTTTATAAATTAGAAATGCGTTCAATTTCAATTAATCGTTTTGTAATATAATTAAAAATCAAAAATAAAGCCAAATATATATATTCATCGGTTTTTAAATAAATAAAACTTAAATAATAACTGTTCTAATGAAATTTTAGACCAATTAATAGTAATTATTAATTTTTAATTATAATTTTGCTATCTCAATAAGAAAGTTAATAGGTAAATACTATTTTCAATTCTGTAGATTACCATAAAAATCAATATATCTTTAAATTATTTTCTGTTAACTTTGCCCAAATATGCTCACAATAATATTAAATATTATAAATATTACAAAAATTATTAATAAAATATTTTACCTATATAAAAACTAAACTTAAATTACACAAATAATATCGTTCTTTACATCAAATAAAAGATGTTAATATTAAATTTATATATTAATCAATATAAAGTATTAATTTAGATTAAACGATTTAATGCAAGTATCCAAATAAAAAACAAAAAAGAAGGAAAATAAATTTAACATTACCATCATTCACTGGTAAATGTAATACGGTAATTTAAAGAAATATTTATTAAAATAGTGTAGCACAATAAATTAATACTACGGGAAACATGTTCTATTATTAATCGAGCACAATAATCTAAAAGAATTATTAGTTTCTTGAAACAAATTTTTAATAATCTAAATTAATAATATTTCAAATTCTAAATTTTAATATTAAAATTAACTTAATAAAATTTAAAAAAAATAATTAATTTTATTTGATCATAAAAATAAAACTCTATTTTAAATCTTTTTTATATTTTAAAATTAAAATATCATATCAAAATTTATCTTTTATCCAAATAAAAAAAAGTAATCTCACCAAAAAAATCCATGAGATTGAGAAAAGGCTTAGCAGCATTTATGCTATGAAGAAAAAAAATTCTAACTAATTTTTTCATTAGGTAATCCATCTAACTGTGAAATAAAAAAACAGTGTAATTATTTTATTATCAAAAAAAAATCTGTAGTTTTTTTTTTTTCTTAAATGCTTTGATGCTCAATCATTATATTAGATATGAGACTTTGCATGCATACAAAACTTTGTCCATTTCATCAACTTGAATTACATATAATCACATCCCTGACAATTATATTAGTTATGCTTTTTCCTCATATAAACTCTCTCTCAATTATTAAATCCCAACTTTTATTTTAATAAAAAATCTGAAAATTTCAAGCTAATTTTTTCATAAAAAATTTGAAAATTTCAAGCTAATTTTTACTTTGCACATATGCAATAAAAAATTTGAAAATTTCAAGCTAACTTTTACATAAAAAATCTGAATATTTCAAGCTAACTTTTACTTTACACATATGCAATAAAAAATCTGAAAATTTCAAGCTAACATTTACTTTACACATATGCAATAAAAAATTTGAAAATTTCAAGCCAATTTTACATAAAAAATCTGAAAATTTCAAACTAACTTTTACTTTACACATATGCAATAAAAAATCTAAAAATTTCAAGCTAACTTTTAGCAAGCACTTTACCTACAAATGATCAAGTATTTTACATATCACATTGAAATCATACAAAATTATAAATTTTATGTCAATTTAAATAAAATTATCTATATTATACTTCAAATTTTGAGCTCTAAAATTATTTATAACTCATAATCAAAATTATTAAGAGAATATTTAGTTCATTATTATTCTAATATTATTTAATTTAAATATCATCTTTTAATTAATAATTATATAATTTTGTAAAAAATTATTTATAAATATTATTAAACTAAATAATTATTTCTTTAAATAATATAACATAACGCATTGATCCAACGCCCTCCTTAAATCTTATCATCTAATATCGTAAATTATTTTAACGCTAAAAACTAAATCTTAAAACTTAAATCTTAAATTTTAACACAATTTTTCATATATTTTTTTATTTATTATACCATAAACTCAGAAACTTAAGTATAATTTATCTTTAAATTTATAATAAAATTATAACATAGGAAATTGCACACAACCTTAGGCTAAATGATAGTTGTGAACCTTTTTGAAAAAAAAAATATAATTTTTTTAATGTTAATTGTAAACCTTTCACAAGAGGAGTTGTTAATCAAGCCACAAATTAAATTAAAAAAAAAATCAAGCCACAAATTAAGCTATGAACAATTAATTTACACTCAGAGCTTTTACCATAAGAGTTTTCTTCGATTAGTTACGATTAATTTAAACACTAGGTTGAAATTAAAGTTTTTAGAATGAGAATCGATAAAATTAGTCAATCTTATAGAATAAAATTTATATAAAATGTAAATTAAAATTAATTAACCTGTGTACGTAATAATATTAATTATTTATGGTAAAATTTTATATAAAATGGGACATAAAATTAGTTTTAATATTTTAGTGTTAAAAAAAAAATTCCAATCCCAAGAAAAGATCTCATGAATCAAATTTAATAAAAATATCATATTACTAATTTAGCCATTCCTTAATTATATTCGACTAATAAAAAATAATTTATTTTACATCTCAAATAGACTCAATATAAATTTTTTTTTTATATTTTTGTGTAATTAATTATCTATTTTATCTTATATTAAGCCTTTTTCAAAGGAGTATTTAATTTAATGACTCTAATCAGTGGAGCTTTGCTCCAATGGTGAACCGAGGTGAGCTAACCCTGAGCCTGAGGATTGAACCAGAATAATTTAAATAATTCCAATCATTTACTTCCTTCCATTTTTTTTTTACTCAATCAATTATTTTTATACTTTTACTGTATATACATTTATATACATATAAACTTATATATATGCATATGCACACATCCAAATTTTTTTAAATAAATTCATATTTAATGCTATTAAATAACACAAAATTTTTTTTATTCATCAAATATTTTAATATTTATTTTTATTCATTTCTCATTATTACATTCTCCATGAGATACAACAATTTCATTTAAAAATTATTTTATTTTATTTAAGTAAACACAAATTTGATTATCATATTTGTATAATAAGTACTAGAAAAAGACACTTATCGTGCCTTGCAATATGCAGAGGGGACATTTAATCATCGCCACTGCTCAGAATAAAATCGGCACACGGTTGTACTGATAATACTTAAGCTTATTTTGATTCTTTTAGAAAAAATTCATAAAAGTAGAATATTTTGTTTAGAAAAAACTAAATGAGAAAGATGAACGTTAGAGAGTTTTAAAATTTTAGGACCCATTTACAATACCCTTTCAGGCTTTCGACCTCTAAGCAATTTACCCAAAAAAGTATTTTTTTTATTCTAAAAAAAATAGAATTTAATTAGCCCACAGTTTGATGGGCCTTCTTTCAAGATTGGACCTCGTAAAGCGGCCTCATACCTTCCTATTGTATGCTGATTTTTAATGCGCTGAACTAGAGCTAAATCAATTATTAGAATAGAATATTCTCATCAAAAAAATTATTAGAATGAAATAAAAATTTATCTCAGTGCATAAAATAAAATAAAAATTATCAGATTCTTCAAAAGTTTATTAGAGGAATTGGGATCTTTAAGCCATTCTATCGTTAGAATAGTGGTATCTACATGAACCTATCCTTAATTTGCAAGGGAGTTGAGCCTCTAATTTTAATGGCCAAGTTTTAGACTTCCAAGTGATAGGGAATCCCTAATTTCCTTGTAATTTTTGGTGGGAGTCAACTAATAAAACTGTTAGATGATTGTCACGTGTCAACTCAATTTGGTGGTTTGAGTTCGAATTCAAGTTGTAATTTGGTCTACTTAATTATGTACTTAGATGAGGAACTGATCCTTTGGCACAGTTAATGGCTCCATAGGGAGCAAGCTAAATAAGTAAGTCTACAAAAAACAAAGTTTGGTGGAGCTTAAGCAGGTGAAAACCTCTAGCTAGTAATTGGGTGTGTAATAGACGAACAAACTCATTCCAGAATGATCTAGCTTACATTCAGTGTTGAGAAAAAATCTCCGATTAATTCTTCAATTTTAGAATATGTAAATGTAGAAGGTCGAGATCTGTAATAATTTTCGTGTACAAACACATATAATAAGATTTGTCGTTAGGAAGATAGTCATGATTTTAATGTATTGAATAATATTTAGCTCTAAACAAATAAATAAATAATCTTATTAAAAAAATTGATAAAAAACTTTCTAAAATTTCTAAAATGATTGCTACCCATATATGTTCCTTTCTAGATTGATCATTTTGTGATTTATTCATGAGTACCTTATCCTTGTCAAGTCTTTTTCTACGAGCACTAATCATATTATTATAATTTTTTTTTTTTATATATTATCATAAATCTTATCATCTTTTGTTTTATTATAACTATAATGCCGCCTCATTTCAATGTCATTTAATATTTCTAGGTGTGAATGTGAGAGAGCATTATTTTGGTTGTATATTTGATGTCATACCTCTTAATTAATTTTGTAGGATGTGTACCACTTTTCTAAGTTTAAAGCTTAATAACATATAGGTCTAGATTTTAAAAATATAATATCGGGTTCTTGAGTTTTAATAAATAATCAAATGGGTCTTTTTTTATTTTTTTTATTATTAAATTTTTTTAAAATTATCATTATATCCCTCCTCCTCTCTTAAAATTTGAGAGAGAGGAGGAGGGGTATAATAATAATTTTAAAAATTTTTAATAAAAAAACTCATTTGATAATTTATTAACACTTAGAGATCCTGATATTATAACGTGAATCTGTGCGTTATTAAGCCTTAAACTCAAGAACTTGAGTGAAATTTATCCTTTAATTTATCTTATATTCATTGATTTATAATAAATTAAGATCCAATTAAGGATAATAAGTTCGAGATTCAGTTAAAATAATTTTTTTTTTTAAATTTCACCTCTCAGCACCACAATTTCTCCTATTCTATATAAAAATTATGATGATAGTACAGTTTGAATCTAAGCAAACACTACATACAAACAACAATATAAACATTCAAAAGTTAAAACGAGCTATTTTTATTAGATTTATTTATGTATATTTGAAAGCCTATAACATATAATTCTCCTTAAATTGGAGAAAATATAGATAATTTAACAAAAAAAAAAGAAAACTAAGATTGCAGCTATTAAAATTGAAATTTTATTTGGAATCAAGCTTAATATTAAACTTAATTTTAATTTGGACTTTATTTGTAGCCTATGCTCCCAAAAAATCTGTTCGAGAAAGTTAAACATCCATGTTTGTTCACGCAGGTAAAGTTAATTTACTTAACTTTAGGCCCTGTTTGATGCGAGGATCAAAATTAAGATCAAAATTATACTAGTTTAAAAAATAATAATAATAAATAATTTTTTTTAATTATTCTACACAAATTTTAATATAAAAAATATTATTTTATTTCACGTTCTCAATAAATTTTAGTAAAATAATCAATTTTATTTCAAATCCAAAACTAAAATATTCGAATCTAGCATTTTTATATTAGAATTTTGGGATTTTAGGATGATAAATAGTAGTAAGAGGAGCACAAAAATAAATCATCTCATATCAAAAAGGGATAAAAAATTCTGAGCTATATAAATATATAATTGATTTCAAAGAGTAGAGATGTCTTGCGGGAAAAATCATGAGGCTAACGATTGAAAATTTCATAGTTAAATGTACTTGAACTGGAGTAATACTGAGATATGTGGTCTTTGTAGAAAGTTGCTCACGTCACATAGTTCTTTAAAATCAAAATGAAAAACTCCTCTACATTTACATTATGAGATTAATTAATATTTTTGTGTTTTAATTTATATCTTATTTTTAATTAAGATGAACTTAAAATTATTTTTTATAATATGTTTAATATTAAATACTTTATTAAATTTTATTAAAAATTTGAAATCTAAATAATTTTTAATCAACATGCTAAACTTTAATTAAAATTTAATAGTCATATTAGTATATTGAAACATTTTAATAATAAAATATTCACTAAAATTTAAATCATATTCTTAATTTACAAGAAGTTATATTTAAGCTCTAACTGATAATTAAACATATTTTTAGTGGTATTTTTCTCATTAAATTAAATAAATTATATTAAAGAATTAAATTAATATATTTTTATTATTATTATTAATTTTAATATTAATTATTTGATATGTAATATATAATATTGTTATATTTTTGATATTTTTAATTATATTTTATGATTATATTGATTCCAAAAAAATTATTAAATTTATCTAATTATAATATTTTTAAATTATAATAAAGGAGTTGACGGGTTGGATAGAGTAACTCGTTTATAAAATGAGTTGGATATAAGTCTTGATACTTGACCTGTTTCATAAACAGATTAGATTCAAGTCAAATTTAAATAGCCCAGGTTAGTAAATGAGTTGATTTAGATCGAGCCTATTAATCCGAATTGCCACCTACTCAAGTGAAAGTCAAATTAAATGTTAAGTAATTAATTTATAATAATAATATAAATAATAGTGATTTTTATATCAATTAAGTACGGTAGTTGAGGAAGATGCCTTAATAGTGGGTTTGTATACAGCTAATAATTATAAATTAATTACTATAAAAAAATATTATAAATTAATTAATTCGTGTTCCATAAAAAGAACGTCAGCCCACCGACAATCATATAACCTTGCGATCCCTTGTTAAGAGTGTCGGCAGAATGGCTTTATAGTGCTTAAAAATATATATATTTTATTTTCCTAAATATTAATCCGATTAATTAATAATATATGCTACATAATTATATATTAAATTACAAACTTAAAAAATCTATGAATATATGATATCAAAAAAAAAAGTATGAATATGATTATTTATAAACTAATGTATGCATATATATTTAAAAATGATACCAGAAGTTGATTTATTTAAAAAGGAAAATTCACAGATATATAAAGAAAATCCTTGCGGCGGTCATTCGCTAGCTTCCTCTGCACTGCGGCAGGAGGCAGATCAGCTGTTCGAGCGATGGAGATGGGGAGTGGTAGATGTATTGATCTGTGGAGGATAACTTGTGCCTTTTGCCTAACATCCCTTCTGTTCTTCTCCAGCATAAGCTCTACAGGTAACTGCACTGCTACATCTTCGTTCTCCGCGGTTTTAGATCGGCTTGGTTTTTGCTTCTGCTGAATTGATTGCTTCATACTTGTTGTTTCCGCTCTTTTTCTTCCTATTTGAGTGCTGTTCTTCGCTACAATGAAAAAATGGAGGAAAAACGTTCAAGATCTACGGCTTACTCTCCCCTGATCTGAACTTGAATGATTTCGATTATTAGGATGTGAGAAAATGAGGCTCTCTTTATTAAAGCAAGCAATAGAAATTCTGTGTTTCTAATGCAGTGTGTTGAGTTGCCTTGAATCATAATCCGCACGAGTGTTCCCGATCAGTTGCCATATCCAAACCCTAGACCATGATTTTTTATGAAGACTTCTTGGGTTAGGGATAGGGTATGACTTATTCTTAATTCTGAATGGACGTCTCGTTTCTCGTCTCTCTCTCGCTCTCCCTCTCCTCCTAATTGTTTCTTACAATGAATATTCATTTAGCCCTGATTTTGAGTGAACCTCATTTAATTTTTGTGTCTTTGATCTGTATTTGTGCAATTTTCTAATACTATGTTTCTGTTTTATTGAGAGCAAGCAAGTTAACTTCGCATAGACGTTACTGGCAACCTATGAGATCCCTAATGTTGAAATCTTTGAGCTGGCAGAATAAAACTTTAAGAAGAATGCCGGCTGCTCTGCATTTGTAGTCAAATTTAATACATTCATCGTTGGGCAACGTGACTATGTTTTATTGCTTTTTGCTATTGTGCAGAAGCTTTTGATCCACTAGATCCAAATGGAAATATAACTATCAAATGGGACGTTATGCAGTGGACTCCAGATGGCTATGTAGTAAGTCTAAAATGGCTAACTCTTATATCTACTATGCATTAATACACTAGTTTTAATCTGGTAAAATGACTTAAAGATTAATATTTTAAGGCTGTTGTAACTATATACAATTACCAACAATATCGTCATATCCAAGCTCCCGGATGGACCTTAGGGTGGACTTGGGCGAAGAAGGAGGTCATCTGGTCAATGGTTGGCGCACAAACAACAGAGCAAGGAGATTGCTCAAAATTCAAAGGAAATATCCCTCATTGCTGCAAGAAAGATCCCACTGTAGTTGATCTACTTCCTGGAACTCCATATAATATGCAGATAGCAAATTGTTGCAAAGGTGGAGTTATTAACTCACGGATTCAGGATCCAGCAACTGCAGCAAGTGCATTCCAAGTCAGTGTTGGCTTAGCGGGAACGTCTAATAAGACTGTTAAACTGCCGAAGAACTTCACACTTCAGGCACCAGGTCCAGGATATACTTGCGGACTCGCGACAATCGCAAAGTCTACTAAATTTGTTACACAGGATGGGAGGAGGACCACCCAAGCTCTCAGTAAGTGGGAATGCACTAATTTATGCTTTCTAATTTTCTGAAAAAGCCATGCTCTTGGTTCAAATTGTTGTACTTCACACAACTAGATCTGATTGATATGCTTACAGAATGCCAAATTGCATGCTAATGAACACAGTGGTGATGCAAACAAATGAGATGGTTATCATCTCCTTGGTTTCTCTACCTACTGTGGCTCTTTTTTCTAGTGTTTAAATGGGAAACTCTAGAAGGAATACCACCGGAGATGATTTACTTGCATCATTTTGGCACCCTTTAGCTTGGCCCTTTAATTGATTGGGAAACTGAAACAGTGGAAAACCAATTGTATGACAGAGGGCCATGAGGACTGATATTATGACTTGAATATAATAGTTGTCTATTTAGATGCTAAATGATTTGCAAAAAGAGAATTTTTTATCTGATGAGTTGATTGAATGAACTTTTGCACGTAATATCATGTGGAATAATACACAGCGGAAAATTCGAATCGCCGGACGTATAGTTAGCCAAATAAATCGTATCAGATAAATATGAGAAATAATGATAATAAAAAAACGAAGTAACCACAAGAACACCAGATTTACGTGGTTCGGAGGTATTCCTCCTACATCCATGGGGAGAGCAGAGAGAGACTTTATTATGTAGAAAATCAGATAGAAAGAGAACTTTACACCAATCACCTGGTTCTCGATCTCAGACGGGATATAGAAATTGAATCTTTTCTTCTTTTAGATTAGACAATTCAATCGCTCCTCGAGCCTTAAATGATTATCTTCAGATTCCTACGAAATCACTTCCGTAGTCGACGAAGAAGATCCAAGAGAAATTATTGCTGAAAATACCCAAGTGAATCACCTATTCACGTTTCTCAAAAAGAAGCTTGAGAACTTGTAGCCTTGAACTAGAAATCTTGATAATTCCCTTTATAGAAGCTTGTCTAATTATCCCATATTTATACTGGTAGCATATAACGAATCTTGTATCTGATTCCTATAAAAATCTCAACAGTCTAACAAATAGTCCTTATAATTAGAATTATTTAAATTAATTTTTATTCCGTAATAAATTGTTAAAATAGGATAAGGATTAAATAATCTAATAGGCTAAACACATTTTATTTTATTCAAATCACAATTTAACAAATTTTATCTTGATTTGATTAAAGTTGATACTTCTAAGCAGACATCATAATCTCTCTAAGTAGAAACACCCCCTCTCCATAGGACCTTCATACTTTAGCTCCTTTGAATGTTAGCTAAGTCTAAACAGTGTAAAAACTTGGCTACTGGTAAAAGTTTAGTAATCATATCTGTAAAATTATCTTGAGTTGAAATTTTTATAAGCTTATTATCACCGCTTGACACAAGCTCTCTGAGTTTGTGATACCTGATGTCAATATGCTTTATTCTTGCATGAAAAATAGAATCTTTTGTAAGATAAATTGCACTTTGATTGTCACAATATAAACTAATAGTCTTTTGTGAAATTCCAAGTTCTCTGACCAAACCTTTTAACCAAACTGTTTCCTTTGCAGCTTAAACTGCAGCAATATACTCTGCCTCTGTTGTCGATAAAGCTACAATATTCTATAAAGCAGCTTTCCAACTGATTGGACCTCCACCCAAAGTAAAGATGAATCGTGTAGTGGATCTTCTCTTATCAAGATCACCTGCATAATCAGAATCAATATAACCAGCCAAAAGATCAGAATCTGAATATTTCTCAAATAACAGACCACAATCTGAAGTGTCGTTCCAGTAATGCAGAATCCATTTCAAATCATTCCAATGCTCTTTTCCTAAGTTCGTCATATACCTGCTAACAATACTAACAGCATGTGATAAATCTGGTTTAGTGCATATCATAGCATACATTAGATATCCAACCGCATTAGCATACAATACATTATGGATTTCTTGAAATTTTTTTTCTGACTTTGGACATTACTGCGAAGAAAGTTTAAAATGCTGAGCTATAAGCATACTGACAGCTTTGACATTCTTCATATTGAATTTTATCAATATCTTCTCTATGTAACTTTTTTGAGTTAACCATAGCTTCTCTTCATGACGATCTCGATGAATCTCCATACCTAAATTTTTTTTAACATTGTCTAGGTCCTTCATCTCAAATTCTGAGCTGAACACTCTTTTTAACTCATCAATCTATGCATATGTTTACAAGTTATGAGCATGTCATCAATATAGAGCATTAGCAAAATAATAGAATCATCACTAATAAAACGAAAATAGACACAATTATCAAACTTGCTCCTTATGTAATTATGCGTTATCATAAAGATATCAAACCTTTTATACCACTGACGTGGAGCCTGCTTTAACCCATAAAGAGATCTTTTTAGCTTGCATATCATCTTCTCACTATCTTGTTAAGCAAAATCTTCTGGTTGCACCATGTAAATCTCTTCATCTAGATTGTCATGTAAAAAAACTGTTTTCACATCAAGCTGTTTCAATTCTAAATTCTACATAGCTACCATAGCAAGTAGAATTCTGATATAATAATATTTCATCACGGGAGAAAAAATCTCATTGAAGTCTATTCCTTCTTTTGACTAAACCCTTAGCAACCAATCTTGCTTTATACTTTTTTGGTTCTCTTGAAGATAAAGCTTCTTTTTTCTTATACACCCACTTACAACTGATTGCTTTTTTACCTTTAGGAAGTGCCACCAACTTCCAAGTTTGATTTTTTTGAAGAGAGTTCATCTCTTCCTGCATAGCATCCAGCCATTATTTGCTATTTTTTCTTTCTATTGCATCCTGAAAAGACAAGAGATCAGAAGAAATAACAGGAAATGCATAAGCCACAATATCTCTGAACTTCAGAGGTTTTTGCACTTCTCTTCTAGCCCTCCCTGTAGCAATAGAGTAAGGCTTATCCTGAGGTAGATGTACTGAAACTTCATCCTGATGCGAATCATCTGACTTACTGTCAATTTCACTTGACCTAAGTTTTTCTTAAACTCTACTTGAATAGCATTATCGATTTTCCGTTCATTCTGAATCTTCTCTTGAGATTTTTTAAACATAAAAGTTTCATCAAACCTTATATCCTTTTACACCAGAAGCATAACCCATGAAAATACATTTTTTGAACTTAAAATCTAGCTCATTCCTTTCTGTATTTGTAGTAAAACATAAACGGGACAACCAAAAATATGTAAGTTAGAATAATCAACTGGCTTACATGACCATACCTCTTCTGATGACTTGAGCTCTAATGCTAATGAAAGTGACATGTTCACCAAGCAACAAGTTATATTAACTGACTCAGCCCAGAATGGCTTTCACAAGCCCGCGAATAATCTCATACATCGCGCTCTCTCAAGCAGTGTTCTGTTCATCCTTTCTGCTACACCATTCTGTTGTGGCATGTTTAGGATAGTAAAATGTTGAGTAATTCCTTCCTTTAAACAGAAATCTTGGTACTCTTTGGAGGTGTACTATCCAACATTATCTGTATAGAGAACTTTAATGTATTTGCCAGTAGATTTTTCCATACTTGCCTTCCCGTATTTGAATTTCTCAAATACTTCTTATTTATACTGTAACAAAGTAAACCCAGAATTTTCTTGAATAATCATCAATGAAAGTAACAAAATACTTAGCTCCTTCAAGCGAAGTAATTGGAGATGGATCCCATACATCTGAATCTGAATGCACATACTCAAGGAGTAAGAAATTTTACCTTACACTGCTTGCCAAGAACACAAAATTCATAGAAATTAATCTTACATGATTTAATCCCCTTAAGTAATTTTTTGTTGTGTAACTCTAACAATCATCTCTCTTATATGACCCAACATAGTATGTCATAACATAGTATCATCATCATCTGAAGAGAATGTAACAGCAGCATCTCCTATAATAGTTTGCCATTCAATCTGTATAGTGATCTGATTTTCTCTCTTTTCATTACAACCAGAGCACCCTTCTTTACTTTTATAATACCATCAAAACCAATAAAAGTGCATCCGAGGAGAGGTATCTCAGACAATTGCCTGATAGCACTACCATCTATAAAGTTATTGCCAAAATCCTTATCAATCGGGTGAAAGATGTCCTTAGCTCTCTCATTTCTCAAGAGCAAGGGGCCTTTGTTCCGGGGAGAGGTATCTCAGACAATTGCCTGATAGCACAGGAGATGATGCAAAGACTAGCTTCTTCTGAGTCTTCCACCGGGTATATGTCCATCAAGGTGGACATGGAGCAAGCTTATGACAGAATGCGGTGGGACTTCTTACAAAAAATGCTTCAGCATTTTCGCTTTCCGGACACCTGGAGCAAGTGGGCCTTAGCTTGTGTTGAAGGCCCTAGGTTTGCCTTGATGATCAATGGCCAAAAATCAACTTGGATTGAAACAAGTTGTGGATTCCGTCAGGGGTGCCCTCTGTCACCATATTTATTCATTCTCTGCTCTGAACTGCTTTCCCTCCTCATCAACCAACACCAGAACAGAGATAATTTGCTGGGGATTAGAACAACAGTACATGGGCCGCTCATTACCCACCTCTTGTTTGCAGATGACATCCTTATGTTTGTTCCCGCCACTTGCAAAGCCGTCAGAGCTCTCAACAGCATCTTTGATGTGTATAACAATTGGTCTGGACAGAAAATCAACAAGGCTAAGTCGTCCATTTGTTTCAGCAAGAAGATGAAGAGAAGCAGGAAACGCATGATTGCTAACAAATGAGGGTTTCGCATCCAAGCTGAGGGCAAGTACTTGGGCATTCCGCTCATAAGTAGGAGGCCAGTCAAAGCCGACTTTCAGCATATTATTAATTCTGTGAGGAGCAGAATTTCTTCGTGGGGCACTAGATACTTATCTTTAGCTGGTAGAGTCACTCTTATAAATAGCGTGCTCACCTCTATTCCAATC
>JAEMOT010003718.1:278606-295476 GCA_019297695.1 Apostasia ramifera
TGAATGCAGCTTCACTTGTGCAGTCTTTAATGCCTTACAGAAGCAGCAGGCTGAATCAGCAATAGGGAGTGATGTTGGGTTGCCAGAAGAAGCTATTTCTGAGCTGCAGACTAGCCATTCATCTCCCTCTAAGCATGCTCAACCCTGCCTAGTCAATTGCCATTACAGGAAACGAAAGGCTCCCACCAGAGATTTGAGGAATGCGAATGAGCAGAAAAGGCAACTTGTATGTCCCATTCCTTCTGCAGATCTTTGCCCCGCTAGCACGACTATGCTCCCTTCCTTGAAAGATTCGGGTCGTAACCAATTTAAGAGGAAGTACGACGGTGATGGAGTGCCCTTACTACGGAAAAAACCCAAACCTGCTAGCTACAGCAGGGACCCTTTTTATACTAACCTTTTTCCTGCAGGTTTCGCTGCCAACGGTGAATTCAGTGCAAGATCGGGGCTACAGTATCAACACCCAGCTGCTGACTTCAGGGGACTGCAACCCTGAGAACCTGCAGCAGCAGGTTTGGCTGCGGCCACAGCAGCAGGTTTGGCTGCGGCCACAGCAGCAGCTGCTGCTGTAGCAGCACATTCTGCTGTTGCTACAGCACCAGGTCAGCATTCTGCTGCTGCCGTTGCTGCTGCTGTAGCAGCAACAGCAGCTGAACCTGCTGCTGGAACACCAGCAGCAAACCCTGCTGCTGCAGCAGCAGAGAACATTTCTGCTGCAGCAGCAGCAATGCATGCTCCTGCTGTAGCAGCAGCCGTGCCTACTGTAACAGCAGCAGAATGCAATTATGTTGCTACTACAGCAGCGGTTTCTGCTGCTACAACAACGTTTTCTGCTGCGGTAACAGCCAAATCAGTCCCTGACGACGCCACAGCAGCAGCAATAGTTGTACTCCCTGCAGCTGTTACAACGGGAAGCATTCCTGCAGTGCATCCAACAACGGTGGCTGGTCTGACTGAGGGAAATCTTCCATTACCCTCTCGCAATACTCACCTGTTGAAGCTCTTCCTCGACAACCTGCAATCAAGAGTCCAGAAAAATCCAGCTGACCCTCAGGCAATTAAATGGGTGGCGGCCTTGTA
This sequence comes from Apostasia ramifera, assembly GCA_019297695.1. Taxonomy (NCBI): domain Eukaryota; kingdom Viridiplantae; phylum Streptophyta; class Magnoliopsida; order Asparagales; family Orchidaceae; genus Apostasia; species Apostasia ramifera. The sequence continues at coordinate 279,687 of JAEMOT010003718.1, forward strand.
CCACTCATGGAGAGCTCGCAACGGTCGCGTCCACAACAAACCTTTCCCGTTGCCTAGAATTATCGCTGCACTTGTTTCTTTTAGCGAGGCCCAAGAACAACCTTCATCCAACGTGGGGAACTGGGATCCCAACAGCCTTGAAGGCTGTTGTTACCCCTCTGCATCCCATTGGGATCCCCCACCCCCACAATGGATTAAGGTGAACTTTGACGGCTCCGTTAAACAGAACGGTGCGACAGGCGCAGGGGGGGTTTTGCGGGGTCACTGTGGCAACCTCCTACTAGCGACTGGTTACAAGCTCTACACTCATGCCACTACTATAGCAGAAGCGATGGGAGCACTCATCGCGATGACAGCCGCCCAAGAGTGGGCGGATACGGCGGACGGGATTTGGATAGAGGGCGACTCTGCCATCACTATTGCGGACCTTCACCGGACAGCCTGAGGCCACCCTCCCGACAAGACCATGGCCCAGATTGCTGAGCTTTTTTGTGCCTTCAAGGCATATAGGATATCTCATGTTTATAGAGCCGCTAATAGAGCGGCAGACTTTGTAGCTTCCTTTTCTTGTTTCGATGACACAAAGTGGCGTAGGGGCATGTCCCTCCCACCCGATTTTTGTGCGATCCTCAACGAGGATCGAATCTTTTGTACCTGATGTATCTTTTTACTGTTATAGTATTATAGGCTACGGCCGAATTTAAAAAAAAAAAAAACCAATAAAAGTGCATCCACTAGCATCAAGGGTAGTTAGGGGATCAAACCTTTCCTAAGGTCTGGAATATGCCTGACTTCTGTCAGAGTTCTTATTACTCTATCAAATATCTTTATTTTTATTCCTTATCCTAACTGATTTACATTCAGAATTATTACACATTATAACTCTACCACCATCATATACTGAATAAAAAGAAAATCAATCTCTGAGTGGACACATATGATAAGAACAATTAGAATCTAAAATCTATGAATTAAAAGAATCAATACTTGAGAAGTTCAATAATGTTTTACTATCATTCTCTAATCCTGAAGCAACACTAGCCTCATCACCTGGGTTCTTCTTCTGCTGCTTAGATTTCTTGGGGCAATCTTTTTTCCAATGAACTTCCTTTTTGCAGTAGTGACATTTGTTATCATTTTTTTTCGACTTGGACCTAAACCTGTACTGATTGCTAGATTTTCTTTTTGACATGCCTCTGTCTTGACTAGTTTTAACTGTCAAACTTTCACCTGTGCTCTGTTTGTTCCGTACCTCATTTGACAATAAAGTTGCATTGACTTCTTCCACTTTAAGGGTGTCTTTGCCATACAGAATAGTCATTACTAGATGGTCATAAGACTTGGGCAATGATGAAAGAAGAAATAAAGCCTCGTCCTCTTCTTCTAATTTTACATCAATATTACGAAGCTGTGAGATTATTTTACTAAAAATATTCATATGTTCTAATAGATCAGTCCCCTCAGACATATGCAAACTATAAAATTGCCTTTTCATATAAAGTTTATTTTTGAGTGACTTTGATATATAATTTTTTTTTAATATTTTTCATAAATCAACAGAAGTCTCAACATCAAAAATATTATATAGTACATCTTCTGCCAGGCATAATTAGATTGTACTTGATGCTTTCAAATCCAGCTCCTCCCATTCTTCATCTATCATCTTTCTTATTTTTTCTCTTCTGAGAAGAGTATGGTGAAGGTCATTCTGAACTAAGATAGTCTTCACCCTTCGTTATCAAATACCAAAGTCACCAGAATGACAAACTACACAAAAAATGCGCTCTGATACCAAATGTTGTAGAATAATCCGCAACGAAAAATTTGAATCGCAGGACGTGTAGTTAGCCAAATAAATCGTGCCAGATAAATATGAGAAATAATGATAATAAAAGAACGAAGCAACCACAAGAATATTAGATTTACGTGGTTCGGAGGTATTCCTCCTGCATCCACTGGGAGAGCAGAGAGAGACTTTATTATGTAAAAAATCAGATAGAAAAAAAACTTAACACCAATCACCTGATTTTCGATTTCAGACGGGATACAAAAATTGGGTCTTTTCTTCTTTCAAATTAGACAATCCAATCGCTCTTCGAGCCTCAAATAATTGCCTCTAGATTCCTAAGAAATCACTTCCGTAGTCGACGAAGAAGATCCAAAAAAAATCACTGCTGAAAATATCCAAGTGAATCACTTATTCACATTTCTCAAGAAGAAGCTTGAGAACTTGCAGCTTTGAACTAGAAATCCTGATAATTCTCTTTTATAACAGCTCATCTAATCATCCCATATTTATAATGGTAACATATAATAAATCCTATATCTAATTCTTATAAAAATCTCAACAGTCTAACAAATAATCCTTATAATTAAGATTATTTAAATTAATCTTTATCTCATAATAAATTGTTAAAATAGAATAAGGATTAAATATTTCAATAGACTAAGCACATTTTATTTTATTCAAATCACAATTTAATAATATCATACATGAGTTAGTTTTCCATTTAGCAGTGTGACCTGAAAATACCTCATTCATTTTTACGAAAAGTTGTTATTGAGATATTTGGAAGGAAGGTGTATTAACCTATATCTATCACGAAGATCATTTTTCGACCATTGATATTCTTTTCTTCGTCAAGCATCATGCTATGATTAGATATTCTTTGGCATTGGGCACGTAAGCTAGATTATTTACTTCTAACGATATAATGCTACTATATGACAGTGACATGGAATGTTGTATGTGCATACTCTCAATTCCTTGCTCAGAAGACTCCGTCATGCTGCGTCTCTCTTTCATCATTCTACAATGATACTATCGTCAACTGCCCAACATGTTCCTGTGGCTGTCAAAATAACATAACCCAACCAGGGAGCTGCGTGGAGTGAGCTATATTCTTGATCTCTTCGCTTGAATGATACTCATTTGTATGCAAACACTTTTGAGATGAAGACCCATGTTGTGCTTAATTTGACAGGGGTGATTCACCTTATCTGGCTTCTGTTGTCAATGGCCCCGGGAAGAAGAGCATGACACCTTTGGTACAATGCACTCCTCATATGTGCCCAATAAGAGTTCATTGGCATGTAAAACTCAACTACAAAGAATACTGGCGCATTAAGATTTCAGTTACAAACTTCAACTACAGGATGAACTATACACAGTGGAACATTGTTCTCCAGCACCCTAATCTTGACAATTTGACTCAGATATTTAGCTTCGATTACAAGCCTTTGACCCCCTACTCGGAATCCATTAGTAAGTTCAATCTTCTTCATCCAAACTTTCCTTATTGTCATATACTCTTTGCTTCCCTACTCCTTATACGTGCCTATAACATGTATGACATAAATTTGACTTGTTAAAAACATGGGCTTGGGCCTAAAGTTGACGCCCATTAAGTTTCATATTATGCTATTGAAACCCAATGGATTAGTGGGAATAGCGGAGATTATTCTCCTGTGCATTGCAAGATGCAAGATGCAAGAAGCAAGAAGCAACCTCGTGAGGTCATTAGTGAACTTTGTCGAAAAGAGCGGGTAGCTGTTTTGAGTCAACTGTCCAAGACCTAGGGAAGTTCATCGTGTTTGTTCTGCTGAATCTACTATGATTCTTTGAAAGGTGAATCATCGACTATGATATCGATCAAGTCAGGGAAATCTGGGGTTGATCATGTACCATATCTTTTATGAGAACTAGAGTGATTGATGTATCGTTCTCTTTCTAATGTATTTTCTACACAACAGTTCTCTTTCTAGATCTCCCTCTATATGTGGAGTATGTCATGATCAAACTATATACACCTAGTGTTCTTCGTCAGATTTATTTCTGCACGATTGACTCAGTTAATCATATTGTACTTATGATGCAGATGATACTGCAATGTTATGGGGAGTCAAGTACTACAATGATTTGCTCATGGAAGCAGGTCCTTTTGGGAATGTGCAGTCAGAGTTATTGTTCAGAAAGGATATGTCAACCTTCACATTCGAGAAAGGATGGGCATTTCCGCGTCGAATATATTTTAACGGCGATAACTGTGTAATGCCACCTCCAGATGCATATCCATGGCTACCAAATGCTGGTTTTCGACTGTTCTTCCCATTCATTCTGCCATTAATGGCCTTCCTCCCAGTTTTGGCTTTCTTGCTGGGCTATGTTTAAATGCTAGAACAAGAACACAGTTTGCAGCAAAGCTGCAGACCGAAAGACATTTTACTCCGGGGGCAAGTTTCTTTTACGTTTACAGTATTCAAAAAAACAAAAAAAAAAATCTTTTATGTTCTGTATAATATTAATAATTAAGAAAGATAATCCAGATTTTTCCGTCAAGGTTTGCCCCAGTCTTGTCTCTTTTGTTTTATTGAAAAGTGGCATATGCCAATTAGATTAAATTAAAAATTTGTATAGAAATACATTAAATTATATCATCTTCAAGAATATTACGTACATCAATAAAGAGAGGCATTCCCTTGTTGCTAATCAAAATCATTCTCAATAATTATACCAGCTAAATAATCGGCGGGCGTTATTTTTAAAGTATGATAAATAGCTAATTTTACAAAGATCAAATAGAGATAACATATTGATATGTTATAAAATTATTATTAAAAATATAATATTTATATATCATGATATTTAGATAGCACGATTTATTATTAAAATAATATCAAAAAAAAATTCTACTTGACATTAATTAAATATCCTAGTCAATTAAAAAAGTTTTTTAAATTTAATGTTCTCAACTTCAAGTCACTTTGATTTCGCTCACACATTTTACAACTAAGTTTGTTCTTAGCACTGACATTTTACTTTACAAATTAGGCATAAAAAGTTGAAGTTATTTTTAAATTTAAAATATTATTACTTATTTATGCACTTACGTAAGAGTATTGATTATTTTTTTATGAGATATGTGAGAATATTGATGCCCATATCAACTAAGTATAATACATATATTTATACCACTATTAACTATGTAATACATGTAGTTGTTCTACTTAGATATTGTGCATAACTTGTTTGTTTTTAACTTGAGTACAATACAGTTAAATTCTTTGTTCATCATAAATTGTGTGATTTGGCAAAGGAAGTGGAGTGATTTAAACAAAAATGAATAAAAATTGTGATTTCATTCCAATTTTTAGATGAACCAAACTATTTAGAATAAAATGTTCAAAAATGACATCAATTTGGCTTGAAAAATGTAATCTTTCTTAATTTAATTTCAATATTTGGAATTATTAATTAATTGCCTGTCAGCGGCTAGCCTTGCTGGCCTCCATTAATAAATATATATTAGACTCCCTTGATCGATCGATCATTAAGCTTATGAATTAATTTGAGACTGCCAAAACACCAAACGACGATCGCGTTAATTGGGCCGGCCAGGAGAACTTTGAATGGGTTTATGCTTTAGAGGCCGGCAACAAAATGACATTTTTATACATTGGAATAGCAGTGCTAATTTTACGTAAAATTAAAACTCTCACAAATTAAATTCATTCGTATTTTGTTCAATTTGAAATCGACTTAATTTTTTTCCAACTCAGCAAGTTAGCTAGCTCGAATAAAGTTAATTCAAAAACATACATATTTAGAATTTTTAGAAGCAAATTGAGATATTTTTAAATATAAATATAGTATAATATTTTATATATCTGAATAACGCATAATTTTTTATAAATACGTTCAATTTGATCAATAAATCGTTTTGTAATATAATAACTGTTCTACTGGTTATCTAACTATTCAGTTAATTGAAATTTTTGACCAATTAACAGTAATTATTAATTTTTAATTATAATTTTGCTATCTCAATAAGAAAGTTACGTACTATGTAAATATATACCATTTTCAATTTTGTAGATTATCATAAAAATCAATATATCTTTAAATTATTTTCAATTAACTTTGTCCAAAAATCTTATAATAATATTAAATATAAATATTACAAAAAAATATTAATAAAATATTTTACCTTTATAAAAAATTAAATATAAATTACATAAATAATATCAATCTTTACATGTGAATGTCATGGAATTTAAAGTTTACTAGATTCTAATCGGGGATGGAGTCAAGCCGGGCAAGCTCCAACTCGATCAGGAGACTCGTTCCATCTGGCACTTCCTCCTTTGTTAAATTTTATTTATTTGATATTATATATATTTAGTTTAAAATCTAAAACGTATATATTTTTTAATTTTAAATCTGTTTTTCGATAAAAGCTTAAAACATTTTATTATGTATTATATTTAAATTCAATTATTTTAATGAAATTTTACCAATTTATTTTAATTATTTTATATCCTTATTTTAAAGCATATATTATTTCAATAATCTTTAGATTTATTAAAATTTAATATATTTTGATATATGTGTATACATAAATATTAAATTTATTTAACCTGAAATTAAGTGGCCGAAATTGAAAGTGATCAGCTAGCCATTCCATAACCTATTCACAGAAGAATAATATTAGTGAGCTTCTTCTATAATTTTGAGGATCACGAGGTGACCTCTAATTATTCTTTTTTGGCATCCAAGGAATTAAAAGATATAATTTAAAAAGAGAAAATAAAATTATTTATTTACAACAATATTGATCATTAATCGAATTGCAAAGTTGTCATATTGAACGGCTTCGAATTATTTAGAATTATATGGATATTTTCGGTTTGTCGAGAGGAGTTAATTTCAGATTGGTCTGCAGAACTCTTTGTTTATTTTTAATAATTTTAATAATAAATACTTATCAAAAAATAATTTTAATAATAAATAAAAAGTGGAGGCTACAGTAGAGTTTGACGCATGCCGGCCTTCTGCCTGGGCTCTAGCCTGGCCCGCCAAGCTGCTGCCTCAGGCGGCTGAGCTGGAATCTGGGCCCTGTTTGGCGTGAGGACCAAAATCAAGACTAAAATAGTACTAATTTAAATAATAATAATAATAATAATAAATAAATTTTTTAAAATTATTCTATACAAATTTTAATATAAAAAATANTTTTAAACTAGTACTAATTTGGTCCTATTTTAGTTCTGTTTTGATCCTTGCGTCAAATAGGGCCTGACTTTGGTTACAAAAATCAGACTTAAATTGATGATAACTTTTTTGATTAATAATTAATTAATAAATTTAATAATTAAGTTCTTTAATTAAAATTTTGCATTGAATTGTAAGCTTCAAAATCGATGGTTATTATTTTCTAAAAAAAAAAATTCGATAGTAATTATTAGGCTCCGTTGATCAAGTTAGCTAAAGATTTCATGATATCCACTTGCCTACCAAGGGATAACTCATGTGTTGGCCCACTAGAGAGAACCATAAATATTCTTTTTATCGATTTGACGGGTCATCACTGCAGATAAATCCAAATCATATATATTACTTTATATATATCTTATTTGTTTGACATGAGGATCAAAATCAGGCTAAAATAGTACAAGTTTAAAATAATAATAATAATAAAATAATATAAAAATATTATTTTATTTGACATACTTAATAATTTTTAATAAAAATATCAACTTTATTTTATATTCTAGATCAAAATACTTAATTTAAGTTTTTTTAGTATTTTGATTTAGAATATGAAATAAAATTAATAATTTATTAAAAATTATTGAGTATGTAAAATAAAATAATATTTTTTATATTAAAATATGTATAATAATAAAAAAATTTATTAATTAATTATTATTATTATTGAAAATTTAGGCAGCGGAGCTGGAATCTGATTCTTATGACGTCGGGTTAAGAAGGTCATACTTATAATTTTTTAATTAAAAATTAGGTTCTTTAACTAAATTTTTGCATTGAGTTGTATGCTCCAAAATCGGTGGTTATTAGGCTCCGTTGATCAAGTTAGCCAGAGATTCCCATAAATATTCTTCTTATCAAATTATATGAATTATTTACATATATATCTTAATAAATATTTTACATTTAAAGATAATGTGCATGGGAGGCAGTTACCTACAGCGCATGCAAAATTGCTTCTACGTACGTACAATCCAATTTAATGTATTCTAACAGATGTGAAGATAATAACAATAATAAATATTGAATTAGTATATTACATTTACATGTGTATTACGTTTCAATACTTATTTTTAAAAGTCAAGTACTTAATTTGTGACGGCCGTGGCCGAAAAAGGCGGGGAGTGATCGCCGGGTGATGTCCTAAAAGAAAGGAATCATTGAGGCAAAGTGTGGATCCTGACAGGCTTCTAGGCCGAATAATGAGTGGTGAGAGGGGCATAGGAATGAATCGTCCTACAACGGAAATGAAGAGAGATCCTGAGCTATATAAGTAAATAACGTGATCTCAAATAATAGAAGTATTTTTTGGGGCAAAACCGTGAGGCTAATGATGAAAAACTCCATAGTTGAGCGTGCTTGGGAGGCCGGAGTAGCACTGGGATGGGTGACCTCCTGGGAAGCGCAAGTCATGCGGACAATATCCCTCTACAATGAGATCACGGAATATTACATAATTATACGGTTAATTTTTAAAATTTAAAATTTATTTTAGAAGTTATTAAAAATGGTAACAAATGCTGGTTTTCTACTGTTCTTCCCATTCATTCTGCCATTAATGGCCTTCCTCCCATTTTTGGCTTTCTTGCTGGGCTATGTTTAAATGCTAGAACAAGAACACAGTTTGCAGCAAAGCTGTAGACCGAAAGACATTTTACTCCAGGGCCAAGTTTCTTTTACGTTTACAGTATTCAAAAAAACAAAAAAAAAAATCTTTTATGTTCTGTATAATATTAATAATTAAGAAAGATAATCCAGATTTTTCCGTCAAGGTTCGCCCCAGTCTTGTCTCTTTTGTTTTATTGAAAAATGACATATGTCAATTAAATTAAATTAAAAATTTGTATAAAAAAATTTCTATTTGATATAAATTAAATATCTTAGACAATTAATTTTTTTTTTAAATATATCATCAATTTCAATTCACTTTGATTTCGCCCACACATTTTACAACTAAGTTTGTTTTTAGGACTGACATTTTACTTTACAAACTTAGATAAGGTTTACCACTTCTCAGGCATAAGAAGTTGAGGTTATTTTTCAATTTAAATTTAATTTAATTTGAGTCAATTAAAATTAAATTTAATTTGAGTCAATTAAAATTAAATTGTTAAAATTTTCGGTTAGTTAATGTTATTCTTCTTACAGCTTAAATTAAAAAATCATCTATTACTTATACGTATATTTATGCACTTACGTAAGAGTATCGATTATTTTTTTTATGAGATGTACGAATACTGATGCCCATATCAACTAAATATAATACATATATTTATACAGCTATTAACTATGTAATACATGTAGTTGTTCTACTTAGATATTGTGCATAACTTGTTTGTTTTTAATTTGAGTACAATACAGTTAAATTGAGTTGATTTAGGTCTCGTTTAGTTCGAGCTTTTTTTTTTTAGATATGAGAAAAAATATTTTATTTTTTAAATTTAATGGAAGAAAAATTTATTTTAATATTAAAAAGAGTATAAAATATGAAATACTTTAAATTTTAATATTCATATTATATTAAATATTTAAATGAAAAATAAAGTTAATTTTTATAGTTGAATTTGCATTGGGTAAAACTTTTGCCTCGAACCAAACGTGATCAAGTGTTTTTGTTCATCATAAATTGTATGATTTGGCAAAGGAAGTGGAGCAATTTAAACAAAAATGAATTAAAATTGTGATTTCATTCCAATTTTTAAATGAACCAAACTATTTAGAATATAATGTTCAAAAATGACATCAATTTGGCTTGAAAAATGGAATCTTTTTGAATTAAACTTTAATATTTGAAATTATTTGTTACGGGTTTTGCTGCATTAATTAAGCTTTCCATGAGTAAATGTGCACTTCAAACTATTTTCTTAATTATAAATTATCTCATTTATGGTGGAGAAGGAATCGAAATATTTTGTTACAAGGTAATGCCCTTTGGCCTTCAAATGCTGGGGCAACCTATCAGAGAGATATGGCTCACATCTTTGATGACCTTATATATAAACAGGTTGAATGATATGTTGATGATCTTGTAATTAAAAGCAAAACACGAATAAACCATGTACATGATTTGAACATAATGTTCGATCGGGTAAGGAAATTCAACTTAAAAATGAACCCTCTCAAATGTGCTTTAGGAGTATTCTTTAGTTTATATTAATTGAATGATTTTGCAAAAATAAGGTGACGTGGTTTAGAAAAGAAAAATAAAATTATGATTTGATCCGAATTTTAGATGGGCCAAACTACTTTTAAAAAATGAGTTCATTTTGATTTTAAAAAATGTAGGGTAAATTATATCCAAATTTTTGAACTTACGGTATAATATCGCGCAAATTTATGATTTAAAATTTTTAACATCTAAATCCCAAAATATTGATATAATTATCAATTGAGTTGCTTTCGAACTTTTAATAATTAAAAATTTTTAAACTAGCAATTTACCCACATCTTTTTTTTCTCACCAAGGAGAGACTGATCTATGGGAATAACCGATATGGGAGCCACCCATCATAGAGGGTACAACACATCGACAAATGGGGTTAAGGGGCCACCTTCCCCCTTCTCTCTTTTTCTCTCTCTATATATATCTCTCTCCCCTCCTCTCTCTCTCTCTCTCGGGTAAGATGGTAGGCAGAGGATAGCCCATTAGCAAGACTGAAAAGTCATAAAAGTCATAAAGTCTATTCATCAGATTTGAATATGGAACACATGCTAGAGGCAGAAGTTTAGTGATGCACATTTTTCTCCAAGAATTTTTCTGTCCTGATATCTATAGGAATATTAAGGTATTCGTAGAGAAGTGCTCGTAATATTAATATTTCACTGAATTGCATAATCAACTAGCTGGGATTTCCCAAACCAATCAATTATTCTAGGCCTTTTGTTGTGTAGGGGTTAGATTTTCACGGTCCCATGCAACTTGCAATTTAAAGTTATAGTTGAGTTCTAGTGGTCATTGATTACTTTATTAAGTGGATTGATGTCAAACAGATAGTTTAATCTACTGTTCGGTGTATTGAAGATTTTCTCTGAGCCAATATCCTATGCAAATATAGTATTCCAATGACTATTATTACTGATAATAATACCCATTTTGCAAACTAAAAGATTTGAGATTTTTGTGAGAGACACTAAATTAATTTGAAATATGCTTCCGTGTGGCATCCTCATAGTAATAGCTAGGCCAAAACTACTAATAAAATATTCTAATATAAACATCCTAAAAAAGCACTTAGATGGGATCAAGACCTATTGATTTAATGAACTTCTAGGGGATTTTTGAGATTAAAATACTTCCTTCATCTGAAGTTACTCAAAGTCTTCCTTTTCACTTGTCAGTTGGATGGATGTGGTCATACTAGCTGAATATGTTTACACTCTATTATATATGTAAAGAGTTTACAAAATCTCTTTACATATATCCATAAGATGGCGAAGAATATACTGGGAGAATCCAAAAGAATGATTCCAAATAATAAAGATACTTGGTGGTGGAAAGATGATGTACAAAAAAAAAATTAAGAAGAAGAAAATTTATTATAGAGATTGATTTAAAAATAAAAATAAGGATACGTGAGAAAAATATAAAGTAGCTCGACGAGAATCTAAGAAAGCAGTAGGCAATGCAAAAAATATGACTTTTGAGAATTTATATAAGAAGCTAGACACTAAAGAAGGAGAAAGATAATTATATAGGATTGCCAAGACAAGAGATAGAAAACTAAAAATTTAATTGAAGTAAAATGTATTAAAGATAAAGATTAAAAAGTATTTTTCATAGAAGAAGATATCAAAGATAGATGGATGAGTTACTTTCAACAGCTTTTCAATGAAGGTTGTGAAAATTCAATTGATCTTACGGAACTCAGCACCAAAAAAAAAATTACTCTTACATCTGTCGTATTAGTAAAGCTGAAGTCTGGAAAACTTTAAAGAAGATAAAGTATAAAAAAATAGTAGGACCAGATAATATACCAATAGATGTTTAGCAGTGCTTAGGAGATGAAGGAGTTTCTTCGCTTACTAGATTATTTAATATGATTTTGAAGACTAAAAGGATATCAAATGAATGGAGAAAGAGTATATTAGTACCTGTTTATAAGAATAAAGGCAATGTATAAAATTGTGCCAATCATAGAGAAATTAAATTAATAAGTCCTACTTTAAAACTTTGGGAGAGGGGATGATCGAACAAAGATTACGCCATAATACTAAGATATCAAAGAATCAGTTTGGTTTTATGTCAGGTAGATCTACTATAGAAGCCATTCATTTATTAAAAAATTTAATGGAGAAATTTAAGGAGAAAAAGGAAAGCCTCTATTTTGTTTTTATTGATATAAAAAAAGCTTATGATAAAGTCTCAAGAAAAATACTTTGGAGAGTTTTAGAAAAAAAAGAGATTTGCACTGCTTATATTCAAGTTATTAAAGACATGTATGAAGGAGTTGTTACCTGTGTTCGGACACAATGAGATTTGTAAAAAAAAGAAAACATAAAAAGCATTTTTATAACCAACAATCTCAATTATTTACGCAACTTTTAACTATCGCATTCACACAAAATGAAGACATAACAATCATATAAAAGTACAAACTCTGAATTCCATCACAAACTAATTTAGATTTTATCACTAAAAAAATAAATCATGAAAAACAATACATGAAATTGTTCATCACAAGTAAATATTAGAAGAACAAATTATTACAAGAAGTGTAGTAGTGCAGAATTACAAATCATAATGTTTGTCATAAACATATTGAAAGATAAAATCAACCAATATTTAAACGATAGTGGTGGTTGAATTGGATATTGATACTCTTGATATGCCATGAGCAGTAAGATATCAGCAAACAGTTCTTGCAGAGTTTGGGTCTACTAACAATAATCATCAAGCTGGTGCTAAAAAGACTAGCAAGCTTCTTTAATTGAGATGAGCTGCCAGCATCTGGAGAGCAGAAAATAGCAGAGTGATGTTCATAATTCCAAAATCCATATGTACCATAAAAAAAAGAAATATATAGATAGATAATTGAAATAAAATTTATAATTAATTGTACGCACTTCTGAAATTCTAGTGGCCATCGGGAGCAATATATATTTATGTAGTTGAAATTATATGTTTTGTAATATAATTTATGCTGTTGGAATTGTGCATCCAAAATATTAGAGTACTATTCTGTACAAAAGGAGATCTGCATGTAGAAAGTGAAACTAAAAGATTTATATGTATAATTATAATTAATTAAATATGCACATAATTAATTAAGTATTCTCAAATTAATAGCAATTAATATAAGACCGGAGACATAATATATATGGATAATATCGATCGATATATTATTGCAAGCTGAATTAAGTTGATAATTAATTTATTAATTATGCTGCATGCATGTGATATGATCATTATCTATGTATGCATAGAGATTAATTAAATATTAAAGGAGTTCATAGAATGATTAATAATCAAGTAATTACCACCAAGAGAAAGGGCTGGAATCACGGAATCCAAGCAAGATGCTGAAGAGGCAAGACAATGAAGCCATTGGGGAGAACAGATTCATATTCCCAAGGAAGACCCCAAGGAATATGCATGTACATATTTATGCGGGCAGGCACTTGTAAATGTCGGAGATCTAACGATGTCAGCGTGACAACAAGCATTACATGTATGATGGTCACACGATTTACATTCTGATTTCTCACCCAAACGCCCAGTGCTTCACGAAAGGCCATGAGTGTCCCTGTTGCTCCCGAGCGGCGCAAGTTCCATAGATTCACCGCCATATGGGCGGCAATCACCACAGGAGGACTTGAATCCCCATAATACATTAACGACCATCAGCCATTATTGTTTTCACTCGAGATTGCCAATGAGGCTGTTGCAGTTGTGGCGCACAAGCCAAGTAGAACTACGACGTATAACTGGGAGAGAAAAAGGCAGTTGTTAGAAGCCATTAATTATAAGCTGTGTATATATATATATATATGCACAATCGATTGATTGATCGATCGATCAAGCGGGGAGAGGATCGAGTGCTAGAGTATGTGATCAATCGAGTAGCTAATTGGTCTTTTCATTTATAGTATATTACTGATGCTCGATCATGAAAAAAATTATTTGAATTTTTTATAATTTGCTCATTAATTAATTGCCTGCCAGCTAGCTTTGATGGCCTCCATTAATATATTAGACTCCCTTGATCGATCGATCATGCATTAAACTTATAAGTTAATTTGATACAGCCAAAACACCAAACGACGATTGCGTTAATTAATTGGGCTAGCCTGCTAACCTTGGGAACTTTGAATGGGTTTACGCTTTAGAGGCCGGCAACAAAATGAGATTTTTATACATAGGAACAGCAGTGCTAATTTTATGTAAAAATCGAAACTTTTGCAAAATTAGCTTGTTCGTATTCTGCTCAATTTGAAATCAGCTAAATTTTTTTTCCAACTCTAGTTCACTTGCACGAAATAAAGTCAATTCAAAAACAAACATATATAAAATTTTTAGAAGCGTAATTGAGATATTTCTAAATATAAATATAGTATAATATTTTATATATTTGAATAACACATAATTTTTTATAAATACGTTCAATTTCAATAAATCATTTTGTAATATAATAACTGTTCTACTGGTTATCTAACTATTCAGTTAATTGAAATTTTTGACCAATTAACAGTAATTATTAATTTTTAATTATAATTTTGCTACTCAATAAGAAAGTTAATAGGTAAATACTATTTTCAATTTTGTAGATTACCATAAAAATCAATATATCTTTAAATTATTTTCGATTAACTTTGCCCAAATATGCTCACAATAATATTAAATATTATAAATATTACAAAAATTGTTAATAAAATATTTTACCTATATAAAAAATTAAACTTAAATTACACAAATAATATCGTTCTTTACATCAAATAAGATGTTAATATTAAATTTATATATTAATCAATATTGTTAAGACGAGAAACAATCAGATTTTTTACGTGGAAAACCAGCTGAGTGGAAAAAACCACGGCTCCTTTCGAGGAGACCTTAAAAATCACTAGAATCATTTTTTTTTCTTTTAGGTTACAGTAATCTCAGTGAATCTCTTGGGTTCAGCCCCTTTGAAAGCTGTTACAATGAGGTATTTATATCATGGTCTATTTTGTGGAGTCATTTCAGCAACATAGGCTTTAGCTCCCACAACAGATCATCACTGTCAGTAACATCGCCGCTCCACGGTTTCAGATGTACGGACAGCTCGGTAGGGTAGCTGCACTAAGACCTCTTGAAACATCCCGGTAAAATTTAAATTTAGATTTTTGATTAATTAAATTTATTATGAGGAATTAATTTTATGCATGAGAAATTAATTATTTAAAATTAAATATATGAAATATTAAATGTTTGTTATGCGATTCAGAATTTAAAATAGCTGAAATTAATAATTAATTTAATTAAATCGAATTATTTAAAATTCAAATCCAATGAATTTAATTACCCATTAAATATCCATAACTACCTCCTTAAATTAAGGCTAAGAAAAATTACAGAAATACCCCCAGATTATTATTTAGGGAAAGAAATAGAGTTTCTGCCCCTAAAACACCGATTCAACTCCTCCCCTTCTATAACCGCCGCCGGCCTAGAGAGAGGAGAGAGAAAGTGACGAGTTGGACAGAGAAAAAAGCCGGATCTCCCTCAAAATTGACGATTCCTCTTCATATTCTTCTCAATCTACA